>LR738715.1:897743816-897757083 GCA_902687465.1 Secale cereale
AGTCCGGCGGGGGTCGGGACGGCGGCGTCGGGGCAGCGCGCGGGGGTCGGGGCGGGGGGGCGGCGGCGCGGGGGAGTAAGAGGGAGAGGGCGCGGCGTCTGGAGAGGGAGAGGGGAAGGGATCGATCTGGGCGAGGGCGAGGGAGAGAGGGAATAGATGGGGGCAGAATACTAATGGCGCACCTCCCCCTGGTGCGCCATACGTACATCTATACTATTGGAGCACCTCCCCCTGGTGCGCCATTAGTATTTTTTTATTTCTGTTCGAGCCAACAGGTTATCTTTCACCAAACCTCATCCACATCAAATCCCATCTAGTAGCCCGACTGGTCAGCACGCATCTCTCACACCAGGAGGTCCTGGGTTCGATTCCCAGGCTCCACAATTTTTTTATGCATTTAAAATGTTGTTTGATACTTATTTGTGTTTAAATATGTTCAAACTTGTTTAAATCATAACAGTAGTATTTTTTATAAAATATTAATAATTTTTCAAAAAATATCATCAAATTTTTTATTTGAAAATATAAATGAATACGAAAAAATATCATCAAATTTATTATTTGAAAGTATCATGAGTTCATGGGTCGGCGGCGGCGGCCGGTGGAGCGGGGGAGGTTGCGGTGGGTCGTCGGCGGCGGTGTAGTAGGGGAGGGTGCGGGGGGTCAGCGGCGGCGGCCGGTGGAGCGGGGGGTGCTCAGCGGCGAGGGGGACCGGATCTAGGATTTGGATAGTTTGCGGCCGTGGTCTTGGATTTGGCTTTGTGTATAACCGTGGCGGTGAAATACCGGTCTTCTTTTAGGAAGCTCTTGGCCCATCTGACACGAAACATCTCCTCGATCCTTCCGTAGTATCTGTCCTTGTCGTTACCGATGTAGGATTCCATCGTTACCCCGGAGTTCTGATAACCATCGCTCTTCATGTCCTTGGCCTCGGTGTAGAATGTGTAGCCGTTGATATCGTATGCCTCATAGGTCATCAGGTTGTGGTCGGCGCCCTGTGACAAGCCGAATATGAGTTGTTCTTCCGCGGAAGAATCCTCATGTAAAGGGTAGGACAGAAGCTTCTGCTTGAACCAACGCGTGAAACATGAGTTGTGCTGTTTGATTATATCTCCGTCCATCCTCTGTAGGCCTCGGTCATTGTACGTCTTCTCAATAAAGGTTTTGTGCTCTATCACCCAAGGATCGACCACATCTATGTGGTGTAGCGCGACTAGGTTTGCTCATTCAAAGTCGGAGAGTCGACCCTCGAAGTCGACATGCATTTCGCGGTGACCCTCACGGTGACCCCATCCAGCGAGCCTACCGAGGTGCCTGTTGACGGGCAGACCAACGGGGTTCTCGATGCCTAGATAATTCGTGCAGTAGGAGATGCACTCTTCGGTCAGAAAGCCCCTGGCTATGCTTCCCTCTGGACGTAACATGTTGCGAACGTATCCTTTGTTGACACCATTCATCCTTTCGAACGGCATCATGCTGTGCAGGAACGTCGGCCCGAGTTGGATGATATCGTCCACGATATGGACCAGCAGATGCACCATAACGTCGAAGAATGCGGGCGGGAAGTACATCTCAGGCTCGCATAGTATCACCATGATCTCTTCCTATAGCCTTCTGAGTTGCCTCACGCCAACCGACTTCCGAGAGATGACGTCGAAAAAGTTGCATAGGCCAAATAGCGTTTCACAGACGTGCGCGTCCATGATCCCACGGATTGCAACTGGAAGTATCTTCTTCATCAGCACGTGACAGTCGTGAGACTTCATCCCGCTGAACTTCTGCTTCATTGGGTCTAGGTATCTGCTTATCATCCCCGCGTAACCGTAAGGAAGTTTTACTCCTACGAGGCAGGTGAAAAATGGGTCGATCTCCTCCTAACTTAGGGTGAAGCACGCGGGAGGGTAGTCATTTCCGGTCTTCTTGGCCTTTTTGCCTTTGCGACGACTTTCCGTGTCCAGCTTCGCCTCATCATCATCATCATCATCATCATCATCATCATCATCATTAGCGTGAAGCTCCTGCCTGATGCCCATTGATTTCAAGTTTGCCCTTGCTTTCGGCCCATCTTTGGTCCTCTCTGGCATGTTGAGCAGGGTACCAAGAAAACTCTCGCACACGTTCTTCGTGATATGCATGACATCAAGCCTGTGAGGCACACGGTGGATCTTCCAGTACGACAAGTCCCAGAAAACAGACCTCGTTTTCCATACCTTCAGCAGCGGCTTTGGCGCCATTCGCTTCTTTCCCGGCTGTGGCGCCTTTTGCTTCTTTCCCGGCAGTGGGCAATCTTTCCAATATTTCAATAGCTCGTCTATTTACTCACTGCTCCTCGTACGCGGGCGTCTTTGGGGTTCGGTTTCACCATCGAACAGATCCTTGCGTTTTCTCCACAGGTCATCGTCGCGAAGCCACCTTCGATGTCCCATGAACACAGTTTTTGAAGACCCGGGATCTCTATCTAGCTGGTGATACGTTGTGTCATCTATGCACCTGATGCATCCAGAAAATCCGTGGACCACCTGCCCCGCGACATATCCGTAACCGAGATAGTCGTGCACCGTCGTGAGCAGTGCGGCTCTCATAGGGAAATATTCTTTCTCTGTGGCGTCCCACGTATTGGCTGGCATTTTCCACAGCATGTCTAGCTCCTCTTTCAGCAGCCCCAGATACAGATTGATGTCGTTCCCTGGTTGTTTCGGTCCCTCAATTAGCATACTCATGTGAATGTACTTCCTCTTCATGCACAACCAGGGGGGAAGGTTGTACATCCACACAAACACAGGCCAGGTGTTATGTGTGCTTCTCTGGCTGCCAAACGGATTGAATCCATCGGTGCTCGCGCCCAGCATGATGTTCCTTGGATCGTTCCCAAATTCTAGGTCTTCTAAGTTCAACGCTTGCCACTTGCTCGCATCCTTAGGGTGACTCAGCATCTTGTCTTTTTTATTTATCTCCGGATCATTTGCGTCATCTTCTCGCTTCTTCTCCTCCCTATCCGCATGCCAACGCAGGAGCTTTGCTACCTTAGGGTCCGCGAAATACCGCTGCAGACGAGGAGTGATCGGAAAGTACCACACCACTTTTCGAGGAGCTTTCTTCCTCTTCTTGTATCGAGTGATGCCGCACACCGGACATATGGTAGACACCGCGTGCTCGTCCCGATAAATGATGCAATTGTTCATGCACGCATGATATTTCACGTGCGGTAAATCCAGAGGACACACGATTTTCTTCGCCTCCTCGAAACTGGTCGGGCACTTGTTCCCCTTGGGAAGACGTTCGTGCCAGAATGACATGTTCTCGTCGAAGCATGCGTTGGTCATTTTGTGTTTTATCTTCATCTCCAGAGCCATGAGCGTTACTTTCAGGCGGGTATCCTCGGGCCTGCATCCTTCATAAAATTGAGTAACCGCGACTATATCCAGTTGATCCATCTTGGCTTTCTCTCGGGCGGCAGCTCTTGCGTTATCCGTCTGCTTGAGAAGCAGCTCTTGAATATGAGGGTCCTGCACCCAGCCCATCGATGGTCCAACGTCGTCTGCTCCGCCGGCATGATCATCTTCATGATCATGCCCGTCGTCTGCTCCGGCATCTTCCTCATCATCATGTCCTGCATCTTCTACATGATGACTATGTACAGCATCACCGTCGTGATCATCTCCTCGAGATTCTTCATCTTCTCGCCCGCCCGAGCCGCGGTGGTTGTCTTGCCGCCCTTCCTCATTTTTTGCCCGGCCCCCATGGACGACTTCGTAGTCATCTTCATCACCTTGCCACCAATAGCCATCCATGAAACCACGCAAGAGCAGGTGGTCCCGCACCTGCCCGGAATCCGGGTCCGCAATAAGGCTCTTCAGCTTGCATCTTCGACACGGACATCTTATCTCCGTCTCGTTCTTTTGAAGCATCTCGGCCTTCGTGGAGCTCAAAAACCTATTCACGATGCCTTCGGTCATCGTGCGGACCATGGTCGCCTGCGGGGTAGAGCAAAACGATATTTTAGAACCAAGGAAAAAATTGGCATGACTTTCCCTAAAAATAGGACCAAAAAGAATGCATAATGCCAAAATTCTCGCCGGAACGGAAATGAATCAACATTCCGGCAAAATATTGGCAACTATCGCATTTCAAATACTGGTACACCTGCAAACACAAACATATATGCAACACCACAACATATGCAACACCACGAACATACATAGATCTAGCTAGGCCATAAAAAGTGCATGTGCACATTGTTGGAGGGAGAACAACATAAAGATAGCTTCCCCCTTACTTACCTATCAAAAAAAGGTAATTTAACCACTTAATTTGACTGAATCTATGGTGAAAATGAGGTGACAAAGAGGAGGCAGCCGAGACAAGATTTGGAGGAGGAGGTGGAGAGAATGAAGTGGGAAGAAAGTTAGTGGGTAGGAGTGGCTGTCCAAAATATCTTGTTGGTGCCCAGGTTACTAATGGCGCACCTGCTGGTGGTGCGCCATTAGTAGTTTTGCAAAAAAAAAAAAAACATACTAATGGCGCACTGTCCCACAGTGCGCCATTACTTGTTTAAACTAGTAATGGCGCACGGTGGCACGGTGCGTCATTAGTAGTTTTGCAAAAAAAAAAATATATAATAAAAAAGCAATAGTAATGGCGCACTCTGTGGCCGGTGCGCCATTAATAGTTATAACTAGTAATGGCACACTCTGTCTGGATGCGCCATTAGTATGTTTGGAAAAGAAAAAAAATTGATAATAATGACGCACCATGAGCCCGGTGCGCCATTAGTGTATTCCACACGAATGGCGCACAGCATGTCTGGTGCGCCATTAGTGTCCATCCTATCTATAGCCCTTTTTCTAGTAGTGACATCTTCAAGCACTAACACATGACATAGGACATTATTTTAGCCAATCGTGACACGACGTTCTCTTGTTTCAGATTTGTTCAGTGGTCAGAAACTGACGAGGCTCCACATTATAACGTGATGGATCTGCTAAGTTCATTTTTTGGGACCCCCAAGTCTGTCTCACAGTTCTTGGCTAATTAATAATCCATTATTGTTTAACAATTTCCTAATGAGCAGTTCAAAAAATTTCCGGCCAGTACCACTTGAAAACATTTCCGACCTACAGTTTCAAACATTTCCGACCTACAGTGATCCACTTGTTCATAATTTCTCACAGAACATTTCATTTAGCTATCTACAACCAGACTTGAAGAGGACATGATCCACCTCTTCTGGCACTCTGCATAAGAAGCAGCTCATATGTCATGGCCATTTGTTTAACCCAATCATGACACGGCTTTCTCGAATTCCAGCTCAACAGAACGTGATGGCTCGGGTAAATTAATATCTCGGGTCCCCCACAAGTTGCCTCACAGGTCGTGGCTCATTAATAGTCCGTTGTTGTTTAACATTGTCCAGATGACTTGTTCGATGGCTCTTCATGCTCTTGAACCAACAAGTACCAATAGCCTTCTCGAGCATATTAGAGATCATTAGCTGCTGAATGATTTACAATGTTTTGATATCTTTTGGTTGACGAAGACTGGGTTTGTTGAATTGGAAACATTGGTCATTTTTCTCTATGTAGGGGCGGCGGTCAGTTTTGGCTATTATCTGGCGTGTTTTCATGTGTATTTTGATGTTGGCTGTGTGCATCCTAATTATGCAGAGGCCGTGCGTGTGCTCATTATGATTGTATCCTCTTGATGCTTCATTTTGAGTTAATTAAATCGACCCTTTGTCGAAAGAAAACCATTAAATAAAACCGACACATTACCTAAAAAAAAAGTATAACCTACATTACGTCTGCAACCAGCAAGTCATCCTGCATTGTTGAGGTTCGTGCAAAATTGGCTTAGTAAAATCACACTGCCCATTTCATTTAGCTAGCTAGTATGATCTATGAGTTGACTGGAGCAGAACATGATCGTGATCCACATCTTCAGGCACTCCAACATACCATAGGCCATTAATTTTAGCGAATCGTGAAGCAATTTTATCTAGTCCCAGATTCGCTGAGCACCACACGGAAACTGACAAGGCTCCATGTTCGGTTAACGTGATGCCTCTGCTAAATTAATTTCTGGAGACCCCTCAAGTCGTCTGACAGGCTTCGACTAATTAATACTATTGTTATTTAACAATGTCAAGATCAATATCTCTTCTTCAAATAGCATCCACACGTTATTTGGGACATGGTTAAATGAAGTAGAGACAGAGACAGCGAAATATATCCGTGTAGGAGTATGTGCTATATGAAACAACACGAACGTTTGGTTTTTAACAGGAAAACACACATTCATTTTTTGCAGGTTATCTTCAGGGCCGCTACTTTGATCCGTATGTGGTTGCTACTCACTCCGACGGGTGCCAGGAAGCGTATAATTACTGGGTCTACCCGTTGGGAGACGGTAGCTCGGACTGTCATCAACTGGTTTGGATGATGGTCATGTAATAGGATAGGAGTTTAGTTTCCTATCTTCTTATATTCCGCCGGTTGAAGTTTTCCCTTGATGATTTTAGCTCTGTGAGAGCCTTATTTTATTTTTGAGAATTTGTTAAACTGAATTTTATTAATAAATTGGCCGCACGCATCGCTGTGATGTACACGCCGGGATGTCCTCCTTTTCGATTTATTTTAACACAATGTCCAAAGGAACCGTTTGATGGCTCATCATGCCGGCCCTTGAATCAACGAATGCCAATAATTAGATCCCCTTACGTCCACTTTGGTATCTGCAAAGCGCACATTATAATGAATGAAACAAAGACGACATATTCATAATTACTTCCACCGTTTTTAAATATAAGTCATTTTAGAGATTTCACTAAGAGACTATTCGCGGAGCAAAATAAGTGAATATACATTTTAAAATATGTTTATATACATCTGTATGTAGCCCCTTATTAGAATCTCTAGAAAGACTTATATTTAAGAATGGAGGGAATAGATCTGAAACAGAAGGACGAGCATGCATATTTACCCATCGATCACACTCTGCATAAGCCAGCTCACATGTCACAGTTATTTTTCCCAACCATGACACGACTTTCTCTAGTTACATCTGAACAAAACATGATGCTCAGGGAAAATCAATATATTGGGACCCGAAGTGATCTCACCGGTCTTGGCTAATTGTCGGTTTGTTGTTGAACATTGTCAACTGAGCTGTTTTATGGCTCTTCATGCCCTTGAACCAACAAGTACAAATAATTTCGCCTCCCTAAGCATATGACAACTCATTACCCATTGAATGATTCTTAACTCATGCTAGCTGTTACTTTTTGAATCAGGATTTGATCATTTTTGTCCATGTCATATACACTACAAAAAACCACTTCCGTGATAATACGTCTTTGTCATAGTGGGTCATATTTTCTGTCAGGCTTGTATATCTATGACAATTTTATGAGAGGATCAAGATAGTCATACATGCGCTATCATACAAGTGTTTCATAACAATAATTAAATTAGCATTCCGGAAGCGTCCACTTCCCCGACGATAAATGACATGTCATAGAAGTTATTTCCTCAAGGGTAACCAGCATGTGGCATCCACTGTAACGGGTCACCGTTAAGCTATCGGTTTCAGTTTAGGATCCGATAACCCATTAACAGCCCTGACCAATGACGATTTACCATGTGTAAAATTCTCATTCGCCAAAGGATCCACGTGTCGGCTCAATGTTGCGACAGATGTCACTCATTCATTGGATGAGATGCGCCTATGAAACAGTGACACGTGGACAGGCCCAATAGTAGACCATTTATGTTAAAAAAACTAGCTTTGTTTGACTTGGTCAAAAGTTAGCGCGCATGCCTGTGGAAAGTATGTTAAGGGCCTATTCGTACATAGCCCATTTATAGCTCGGGTAATCACGGCCCATTAGGGCCATACTGAATTTGGCTTAGTAGCGTCATATGGGCCAACCAATATGATTGCAG
The DNA here is from genome assembly GCA_902687465.1 of Secale cereale. Classification (NCBI taxonomy): domain Eukaryota; kingdom Viridiplantae; phylum Streptophyta; class Magnoliopsida; order Poales; family Poaceae; genus Secale; species Secale cereale. Next base: position 897,751,757 of record LR738715.1, read on the forward strand.
CTAGGTTAAGCTTCCGTCCCATTTCTGGCCGGTGAAGTATTTCGGCCCATATGAGGACTTTTGCATCCCTTGGACCTTTAGTGGCCTCTACTGATTCTGTGCCATGAAGAATTGTAAGTGGCTTTGGACCCATTAACGGGCCATGGTGATTTCGGCCCATAAAGAACTGTAAATGGCTTTTGACCCACTAACAACCCGTGGTGGTTCTAGCCCATTAGGACCTGTAAAAGGTTTTGGACCCATTAAGGGCCCATGAGAATTCTAGCCCGTAAAGACCAGTAAATGCCATTGGAACCATTAATGGCCCATGATTTAGTTGGGCCGCTTATAGCCCGTGTTCCCATTTTTGCCTTTTAAGGGCCCATAGTATCGTGGTGTCATCTCTAGCCCTCGACTACTTTTGGTCTGTTACCAGCCTGTTCTGTTACTGGGCCAAATCCAGCCTATAGTTACATTTGGCCCATTTGTCGCTCATTCATCCATCGGGCCTTTACTGCTCGTCGTTTATTTCAGCCAATTTACGGGCCGTTAGGTCGCTCGACAGTATAAGACATGTGATGTCTGCCGACCTGTTAATTGGCTGTTATGTTCTGGGCTCATAAACTTTCGGTCTTGCTTTTAGCCTATTTACGACCCATATTGCGAGGGTGTGGACCACGAGTAGTACGACCCATGTTTGTCCTGTGGATACTGCGGTCCGTAGGAGGCCCATGGTTACCACTGCCTGTATGTGGCCCACGGTTATTGCGGCTAGAAACCTGGCAAATAGAACTGCACTGACTCTTAAGGAAAAATAAACAAGACTATAAGAAAATAAATAAGAAAGCAACTAACATTAGTAGAAAACAAGGCTTTCATCCAGGCCTGGGAGGCCCATTAATCCCGATTCACTCACGAACCGGGACCCATGGGGGCATCTGTCCCGGTTCGTGAGGCCACGGGGCCTGCCAGGCCTCGAGGGCCGTTGGTCCCAGTTCCAGGCACGAACCGGGACCAATGGGCCTCGCTCCTGGCCCGCAACCATTGGTCCCGGTTGGTGGCTGGAAACGGGACCAAAGATTGCCCTTTAGTCCTGGTTCCGTCCATGAACCGGGACCAACACTACAAAAAAATACACTTCCGTGATGATACGTGTTTGTCACAGTAGGTCACGTTTTCTGTCACACATGTACATCCATGACGGTTTTATGACAGAATCAAGATAGTCATACCTATGTTGTCGTATAAGTGTTCCATGACATTACGAAAATTATCATCACGGAAGTGTCCACTTCCATGACGATAAATCACGCGTCACAGAAGTGCTTTCGTCAAGGGTGACCGACACGTGGCATCCACCGTAACGGAACGCCGTTAAGCTATCGGGTCCGGTATTGGATCCGATAACCCGTTAACAGCTTCGACCAATGGGGATTTTCACGTGTAAAATCATCATTGGCTGGAGGGAACACGTGTCGGCTTGCCATTGGAACAGATGTCATCCACTCATTGGACCCATAGCGCCTATGATACGTCGACACGTGGCACGGCCCAACAGAGGCCCATTCCTGTGAAAAGGCCGACCCGTTTGACTTTGTCAAAAGGTGGTGGGCCGGCCGACGGCAAGCCTGTTAACGGCCTATTCGCATATAGCCCATTTACAGCCCGCTAACCCAGGGCCCGTTTACGGCCTATCCGAATTAGGCCCAGTAGCGTCATCTGGGCCGTCCAATATAATTCCAGCCCGTTTTATCTTCCGTCCCATGTATGGCCTATGACGTCTTTCGGCCCATATGAGGCCCTTAGTAACCCTCTGCGCATTACCGGCCCGTGGTAAAACTGGCCCGTAATGAACAGTGCCCAAGAGAGGCCCATTCCTGTGAAAAGGTCGGCCCGTTTGACTTGGTCCAAAGGTGACGGGCCGGCCCACGCCAAGCCTGTTAACGGCCTGTTCGCATATAGCCCATTTATAGCCCGCTAACCAAGGGCCCGTTTACGGCCTATCCTAATTAGGCCTAGTAGCGTAACTTGGGGCGTCCAATATAATTCCAGCCCATTTCAACTTCCGACCCATGTATGGCCCATGACGTGTTTCGGCCCATTTCAGGTCCTTAGTAACCCTCGGCTCATTAACGGTTCGTGGTAAAACTGGCCCATACTGAATAGTGTTTTACTTTATACCCATTAACGGCCCATTATTCCGTCGGGCCGTTTCCAACCCATGTTACCTTTCGGCCTTCTCAGGGCCCATTTATTCTTGGGCTCATTTCCAGCATTCATTTACTTTCGTCCCGTTACTGTCATTTTCTACTTGTGGGCCAAATTCAGCCAGTGGTTACAGTCGGCCCGTTTGTGGCTCGTTAATACGTTGGGCCGTTTTCATAGCGTCATCAAATACGGCCGACTAGCGACGACCCGTTATTGTCGGCCCATGAATGGACGATTTCAACTCTAGCCCATTTACAGCCATAATGTGGTCTGTTATTGGCCCATGTTTGGCCAACCCATCATACGGCCCATAGAAGGCCCATTGTGTCTACGGACCGTATAAGGCCCATCATTTCTATGGCCCTTAGAAGGCCCATTGTTTCTATGACCCGTAAGAGGCCCATGTTAACTACAGTAAATATGTAGCCCATGGTTAATGTGGCCTTGTTACAAAAATAGGCTATTGCGGCCACTAGCAAACCGCGGAAAAAGAACTGCACTGACTACAAGAAAACAAATAAACAAGACAATAAGGAAATAAATAGGCAAGCAACTTACGATAGGCTATCACGACTATTACACATATTACATCCACTGGGCATCAAAGTTCGCCACCAGTGCAAATATAGGGAACAAAGCAGCATATAAACGCCGCAGCAAAACAAGTCCAGAACTGAAACCACTTCAGAAGAGCTCAAGAAACAATATCATGGGTACCCATAATGCTGACAAGATGCTTAGCAAGCTTATTAACTTTCTCCTGTTTGGCACTTAAATCCTCCAACACTTGCTGTTGCACCAGAAAGTATGCATCTGAATTCAGGAGGGACTTCCTCAGTCCTTCGAATAACATCTGACCGATGTCTTTCAACTTGATGTTGAGACTCAAGAAGTCAAACTTATTCAGGAAGCTAGTTAGAAGAGCTGGTATCAGAAGTCGTAGCAAGTAACTCGAACACTACATTAAGACATGACTTTGGGGTTGTCTCAGTGTCTTCAATATAGTTTTTATCAGCTTTCTTGGAGACCAACAGGGATGTCTCACTATCTTGAACCTTATCTGCATTACTTACTGTACCATTGCATAACGAGGTACTCTTCTCCAATATTTTATTCGCAGTCTATAAGAGAAAGAAACAAACACATCACAGGTTTACAATGTAGTATATGAAACTCATTTTGGTAAACCAATTCAGTAGTAAGGTGGACATGATAACAACATGAAACAAACATATATCTATGTACTATGGTCACTGTATGGTCTATATCATTCTAGTTTATCTTGCCAAATCAAGATAGATACAGTTCGAATCATCTCTATTTAAGACAAAGCAGCTTAGACAGAATATAAGTGTGGGTAACTACACAGCAATAACAACACTTGTAAGGTGCATGGCATGAGAATATAACTGTTTATTCAATTGAAACTGAAATCAACATAGAGCAAGTTACAACAGCAAACACGTTAAGGAAACAGGTTTAAAACATACCTATTGCGCCATTGGAGTTTCAGTTGCATCCTTCAAATTTGAAATTAGTTGGTATGAGTAAATAAAGTGATGCAAGAGCAAAGTAGTATGAACCATAGCTACGGAACCTGACCAGAGAACAATACTTCTTCTGCTTTAAGCGTTGACTTGGGGTTCGGAGTGGTGGTCCTCGTGCTTTGGGCACTACAGTTGCCTTACTAACTGCTCGTGTTTCGGTGCTCTGTGGTGGAGACGGTGATGTGTCAACGGGAACTGGGTTACTATCTGCTGGGGTTGGGGTTAGAAGGGGTGTAGCTGGTTCTCTTTCCAACTGGGTAGGGGTAGAATCTGCGTGAGTCTAGGTTATGTGTGGTGGGGTTGGTTCTTGGGCAAGTACAACCATTGTTCTATCTCCATCGACAGGTAGCACGAGCTTTTCTGAAGACCATGTTTTCACTCCCACAGATACTGCCATCACCCCGTCCAATTGAAATGGCTGATAAACAAGAAAAGTAATTGAATGTACATACATTGTAAGATAGACATGTGCAATGAATAGTAGGGAAGAAAACAGGGCATGAAATAATTCACATTTATGTTGTCTAACCAAATAGAATAGGAGGATATAATTTCACATATATGATGGCTAATTAAATAGGATAGCATGACACACTATCACATGTATGATGGTTAACTAAACAGGATAGAATGACATACTTCAAAATATGATGACTATGTAAACAGGATGACATGATATAACTATACGATGTGTCTATTAAAGTTGTTGGCATGCCATAAATCACAAACATGCCGTCGATGGAAACATGATGTCATGATATAATACATAGATAGAATAACATAATTCAAAATATGATGACTATGTGAACATGATGAGATGACATAACTATATTATGTCTTTAGAAAATGGGTTGGCATGCCATAATTTAGATACATGCTCTCTATGTAAACATCATGGCATGATATAATTCAAATATATGATTTATATACTAAGGAAGTGAGCAGAGGGCAATCGCATATATGATGTGTCAACTAAGGTGATGGCATTCAATATCGTGTATATGATGTAAAAACTAGGCATTGCAATACAACATATGCATGATATGAGTAATATAACCCTACTAAGTTTGAGCATACACCTCAGGGGGATAATAGGACTGGTCATCTACCTCTGAATCCTCCTCTGAAGAGCTATATCTGTAACCAACAAGATATCTGCTTAACCAGGTAGCATTGTCTGCTCTGAAGACCTAGTTTTCACTCCAGATTTGTCCTTCACCAATTCAAATGGCTGATGCACAGGAAGAGCAGTTGAATATACAAACATTGTCGACAAAAGCAATGAGAAATACAAAAAAAGACAACATTATATAATTCACATATATGACGCCTGCCTAAACAGCATGGCATTACATAATTCACATATATAATGCCTTGCAATAAGATAGCATTGCATAATTCACATATATAATGTCTTGCAAAAAGATGGCATTGCATAATTCACATATATGGTAATTAGACACTAAACATGTGGCATTCACACAAATCATGTCTAAACTAAGCAAATGACATAGCAATGTAAGATACCATACACATGATATGAGCAACATAACCCTGCCAAGTTAGAGCATGCACCTCGGGGGGGGGGGGGGG
>LR738715.1:897759094-897791378 GCA_902687465.1 Secale cereale
CCCCACCCCCTAAAAATCGACTGACCCAAAAGTCGATTCAGTCGACTGAAGTGTAGCTAAATCGGAGCAGCATCGCAAGCAAGAACAAGAGCAAGAGCAGCAGCGCGAGCAAGAGCAAGAGCAAGAGCAGACCAGGCAGGGGACCGAGAGCAAGAGCAGAGTAGCAGCGCGAGTGAGAGCTAAAGCAGCAGCAACTCCTACTGATGTGGACGTCGCCGCTGAGGGAGCGATGCCATGGAGGAAGTGGCCGCCGAAGCCGCCGTGGATGGAGTCGTGCCGTGTCGGCTTAGGACCAAGCGCCAACAGCACCGTAAGATCGAATCAAGAAGAAAATGTGGCAATTAATGTACAACCTCTTTGGTGGAGCCGATTAGGTCGCAGCTTCATCCGAGGAAACGGTGATGATGATGCTCTTCTGGTCGTGCAGGTGAAGACGGCGGTGTGGGAATGGAGGTGGTGTGAAAGACGAGGGGAACATCGCGACAGTGATGTATACTACACAACCTTCTTCTTGTAGACGTTTGTTGGGCCTCCAAGTTCAGAGAGTTTGTAGGACAGTAGCAAATTTCCCTCAAGTGGATGACCTAAGATTTATCAATCCGTGGGAGGCGTAGGATGAAGATGGTCTCTCTCAAAGAACCCTGCAACCAAATGACAAAGAGTCTCTTGTGTCCCCAACACACCCAATACAATGGCAAATTGTATAGGTGCACTAGTTCGGCGAAGAGATGGTGATACAAGTGCAATATGGATGGTAGATATAGGTTTTTGTAAACTGAAAATATAAAAACAGCAAGGTAGCAAGTGGTAAACATGAGCATAAACGGTGTTGCAATGATAGGAAACACGGCCTAGGGTTCATACTTTCACTAGTGCAAGTTCTCTCAACAAGGATAACATAATTGGATCATATTACTATCCCTCAACATGCAACAAAGAGTCACTCCAAAGTAACTAATAGCGGAGAACAAACTAAGAGATTATGGTAGGGTATGAAACCACCTTAAAGTTATTCTTTCTGATCGATCTATTCAAGAGTCCGTAGTAACGTTCAATCTATCATAGAGTTTGTACTAGAATAACACCTTAAGACATAAATAAACCAAAACCCTAATGTCACCTAGACACTCCATTGTCACCTCAAGTATCCGTGGGCATGATTATACGATATGCATCACACAATCTCGGATTCATCTATTCAACCAACACAAAGTTCAAAGAGTGCCCCAAAGTTTCTACCGAAAAGTCAAGACGGAAACGTGTGACAACCCCTATGCATAGATTCCCAAGGTCACGGAACCCGCAAGTTGATCACACAAACATACATCAAGTAGATCACATGATATCCCATTGTCACCACAGATAAGCACGTGCAAGATATACATCAAGTTTTCTCAAATCCTTAAAGACTCAATCCGATAAGATAACTTCAAAGGGAAAACTCAATCCATTACAAGAGAGTAGATGGGGAGAAGCATGATAAGATCCAACTAATAGCAAAGCTCGCGATACATCAAGATTGTGCCATCTCAAGAACACGAGAGAGAGAGAGAGAGAGAGATCAAACACATAGCTAATGGTACATACCCTCAGCCCCGAGGGTGGACTACTCCCTCCTCGTCATGAAGAGCGCCGGGATGATGAAGATGGCCACCGGTCGTGACCCAAGGAATTTTTAAGGCATAATTATGTACACGAGGCACATATTCTATCACCTTACGGGGTAGTCGACGGGGGCGTAGCTGCCAATCTTGCTCAGGTTCATCTGAGTTGCCGCACTGAGGAGTGTGCCGGACTCGTTTAGTTATGTCCGCTATTGATAAATTATCCAGCTTGAATAGGCCGTTTTGGACTTCGACTGCTAAGGCCGCAGTGTCCTCCTCCATACGGAAAGAGCGCTCCATGTTTCCATTAACCGTGATAATGCCACGTGGTCCAGACATTTTAAGCTTTAGATAGGCATAATGCGAGACTGCATTAAAGCGGGCGAAGGCCGTTCTTCCGAGTAGAGCGTGACGGGCACTTCAAAACGGAGCTATGTGGAAGATAATTCTTCGCTTCAAAAGTTACCAGGAGAGCCGAATACGACCTCCAATTTTAAAGAGCCCGTGCAGCGGGCTTCCACGCCCGGTATCACTCCTTTAAAGGTCATGCTGCTTGGCTTGATTCTTGACAGGTCGATCCCCATCTTGCGGACAGTGTCCTGATATATCAGATTGAGACCGCTGCCGCCGTCCATAAGGACCCGCGTTAGATGGTATCCATTGATTATTGGGTAGAGAACTAGAGCAGCCGAACCCCCATGACGAATACTAGTCAGATGATCCCTGCGATCAAAAGTGATCGGACAGGCCGACCATGGGTTGAATTTCGCGGCGACAGGCTCAACGGCGTAGACATCTCGAAGTGCGCACTTCTGCTCCCTCTTTGGGATATGAGTGGCATATATCATGTTCACAGTTTTAATCTCTGGTGGAAATTTCTTCTGCCCCCCTGTATTCGGCTAGCGAGGTTCATCCTCGTCTTCGCTCTGTGGTCCTTCCCCATTGTGTTCGGCCTTTAGCTTGTCGGTCTGCTTGAAGACCCAACAGTTATGGTTGATATGGTTTGCAGGTTTATCTGGGGTGCCATGAATCTGGCAGGTCCTATCTAATATCTTGTCTAGGCTAGATGGACCATCTTTATTGCCATTAAACGGCTTCTTCCATTGACCGGGTCTGGAGCCACTGAATCCGGCATTTACCGTTGTATCATCTGGGCTTCCAGAATTATTTCGACGTTTGTTTTTGTTACGTCGTGGCTTTCCATTGCCATCCTCGAGTTGTTCCCAATTCCCAACGGAGTTCTTTGGGAGGCTGTTTAGCCAGTGCCGAGCTGGTCCTTTCAGCTTGAGTGGTAGATATTTAATGTCGTGGAGATCATCTCCTCGAGCCACGTGGATGTGAAGAATGAAGTCTTCTATCCAGACGGTAGGATCCATCGTTCCATCGTATGCTTCGATGTTCACGGGTTTGAACCTTTCTGGAAAATCATGATCCAGCACCTCATCGGTGAAGCACAGAGGGTGTGTGTTGCCTCTGTATTTTGCTATGTCATGATCGTTGTGATGTCCGGTATTGACCCTGGACTGGTATATTACCGGCGCAATTGGCTTGATAGGTGTCGTCCCGTGCGGGAGCTCGGTCCCTAGGTCCGTATATAAACCTGGTCTTGATAGCTTTTTTGTTCAGGTCCTCACGCAGATCGTGTTATCAGTCTTGAGCCGCATCCTCCTTTCCTTTACGGGGTGGTGGTGCGGGCTTGTGTACGCCGTTGCTAGCAACTCTGTCCCGTCTGTGAGGTGGTCGGTCCGGCTTATCGGTGGTGTTATTCTTCGGCGGTATGGGCGCAGCGGCCTCGTCGTCGAATTCGGGCAACAATTTACGCTTGGGATAGCCTTTGGTTTGGCCGTTGTGGCCATGTTTTTGTTCGGCGTCTAGCTCCTCGTTCCATCTATCATTGAGTGTGTCATGTGCGGCTCGAAGCCGTCTCTGCTGCTTTTTTCGGCTCCTTGCAGTGGCAATAAGCCTCCGATGGAAGCGCTTTTGTTCTAAGGGTTCTTCTAGGATGATATATTCCTCATCGCCCAGGCTAACCTCTTCTTCCGAGACAGGTTCGTAGTTACTGTCTTCGCCATCGCTATCATCGGACAGTGGCTTCGGACTCTGTTCGCCGTCTTCTCGCTCTTCCTGCTCCATCGCTGGGTCTGCGGGGTCTTCGACTTGTTCCGGTGTGTCACCGTCGTTAGTGACAGTGTTACTATTTCTTCCTTTACGGGATTTAGTTTGGCGCTTTGGACGCTGATGTTTGGGAGGTTCTTCGACGGGCTTGTCCTCTAAGGGATTGTTTTCTCCATCGCCCTCTGCCTCCTTAGGTGTATCCACCATGTATACATCGTATGAAGACGTAGCTGTCCACCGCCCGGTTACGGGCCTGTTTTGATCTGGATCCGCTTCGGCTTCGAGGTCCATCCCTTCGAAGTCTTCGGAAGCATAGTCAAGTAGATCGGTTAGATCTTCAACCATGGCTACCAAGTGGGTGGTGGGTGGGGAGCAAAATTCTCCATCAGCCTCCAGTTCGAACCTGATACAATGCGCATGTGTGTCCCCATCTAGGGAGAGGGATCTTAACGACATCAGCATGTCGCTAAAGGGTGAGTGCTGGAAGATATCTGCAGCACTGAATTCGGCAATCGACGCCTGATCTAGCTTGAAGGGCGCAAATGCGCTTGATTCGGAATCTGAGGCCGGAGTTAGGTCCGGGGTTTCAATAACATAGACCCCTCTTATAGTTGGGTCCGCATGCGGCTCCAACGCCGTGGAGTCTGCGGCTTTCGTGGCGGGGTTTAGCTTCCCATCCTCGGGTGACGCGAGCTATTTTGGATCTAGGGCTAGAACTGCTACACGTGCTATTTCCTGATTCGATGACAGAGCTAGATCATGTTCATCGTGAAGGGAGAGAGAGGTTGCCGCGGGCTCGAATCCGTTGAAGATCAAGTCTCCGCGGATATCAGCAATGTAGTTTAAGCTTCCAAATCTGACATGATGGCCAGCAGCGTAGCTCTCAATCTGCTCAAGGTGGCCTTCAGTGTTGGCGCGAAGCACGAAGCCGCCAAACACGAAGAGCAGTCCAGGAAGGAAGATTCCCTCGGTTATGCTGTCGTTGTTGATGACGCGATCCATCTGTCCTTCGGTCGATGACATAGTGGAACCCTCAATGAAAGTACCAATGTCGGGGTCAAAACCGGCGGATCTCGGGTAGGGGGGTCCCGAACTGTGCATCTGAGGATGGATGATAACATGGAGGCTCGGGACACGATGTTTACCCAGGTTCAGGCTCTCTCTTTCGAGGTAAAACCCTACTACCTGCTATATTAATATGGATGAATATGAATACAAGGGTTGATGTAAATCGAGATCGTATTGGCTAAACCCTAGAGTCTAGCCTATGAGGATTTGTGTTTCTCTATTTGCCTCTACGGACTAAACCCTCTGGTTTATATACACACCAGAGGGGCCTAGGGTTTGTACATACCATCTTGCAGAGGAAGGAAAGATTACACCCGAACCTAAAACTTGCCATTACATGCATACTGGAGTCCTATCCGTATACGAGAGATGATCTTCGACTATGATCTTCATGGCCCACCAGTCCGGCCCATCAGGAGTTATACAGCCACATGAGGACCCCTCGATCCAGGACTCCCTCACCGTCCCTAAGAACTGAGTTTTGTGTATGTTATCCAAGAATAGTTACTACCACACATTGGGCCCGAAACCAATGGACCCTCTCGCTTATTAATACCCTTGATCTCTGTCCAGGAGTTGCAAATAGTTTCTGGTGTTTCTAGGATATGTGTTGGCGGCCGTGCGTAGCGCTGACCTTAGAGGTGGGATATGTTGTGGTAGATACATAGTGGCACGATGTACCAAGTGGCACCCAGATGGTGGGATGGGAACCCGGCTCACATTGTTTGATGTCGTAAGTAAAACTTCGGCCGGACTTCCTTTATGGATACAACCTCGAATAGGAGATAAACTTGGACTAGCATCTTGCGTGGTTAGTCAGGTTGTGACCGACACCCTCGTAAGTGCTTCCGCTTGAAGGTTGCCGTGGTACATGACGTGTACATGGTGGTAAGTGGTGAGAGCGTGTGTGAAGAAGTACACCCCTGCAGGGTTGTCAATGATGTATTCAAATAGACGCATCATCGGATATGGACTGCTTGGAGAACTTTTGTGGTACATAGATAACTTGAAGTGGATACTCTAAAATACGCAAGGTAAGTGTGAGTGTTATGGATGACCTTCCTGTAGGATGACGGGAGAGGATCCATAGTGCTGTATTGAGATGCTGAATATGTGGACTCGTGTGCACTTTCTCACCTCAAAGAAAATACTTGTAGTCGTAGTACAGGTTAGCCAAGAGTCAAAGTTGGCTTGTTGCAGTTAAACTCGACTATCCCCTTGTTGCTACTGATGCCTATGTAGATAGTTCTGATGTAAGTCTTGTTGAGTACCATTGTACTCACGTGTGCCTATTTACGTTTCTGAAGAGGTGACGTCGGTCTCACTAGTGACTTCTACGACGAGTTCGATGTTGACCTATTAGTTTGGGAATCCCAGACAGAGGTCTAGTTCCTATGGAGTGTCTTATAGATAGTCAGGCTTCTCAGCCCTTCTTCTTCTCTAGTTGTCTGTACTCAGACTTGTTATGCTTTCGCTTGCTTGTATGACTTTGTATGCTAGGCCATGAGACCCATGTTTGTAATATCATGTTATGTTAGGCTCCTTGGAGCCTCATTAATAAATACTTTAGTTGTAGAGTTATGTTGTGATGCCATGTTGTATCTACACATATTCAATCATATTGTGTGTATGTTTGAAATGCATTGGTATGTGTGAGATTCGACACATAGTCATGTGCCTTTGGTAGCCTTACCTACAGGGAAATGCCTCCTAGTCTTTCCACTGAGTCTTGGTAGTTCGCTACTGCTCCAGAACACATGGATTGACCGACATGTATCCTTCTTTGCTCCTGTGTCTGTCTCAATGGGGAAATATCATGTGGTGTTTACCAAAGTCCTTGTAGCATGCTACGACTTTGTACACTTGCTGCTGACCGACACGTGCATTGCTTGGTTATGTATGCATGTTCATATACGTTTGTGCCACCTTGGTTTGTGACTAGTCATGTCGACCCGGGTTCTCTGTAATGTGGATGCTAGCGACAAAATCATATACGTGAGCCAATAAACGCAAATAGTCTCGGCCAAGGTAAGGCTGCAGCCGTGGGTTATCGTGCGAGAGGCCGCAAAGTGATGTGATGTTTTACATGCTAGATCTATGTGACTTAGGATCGGGGTCCTGACACCCCTCCCTCGATCCACTCAACTTGTGTGACACCCTGGTTTTTCGCCCTTTCTTTTTCTTTTGGATTCCTCTGGATTTTGATTTGGTTTGGCTTTGTGGTCTTGAAACCTGGAAAGATCATCTCTTCTTCCTCTCCGTAATGGCTTGTCACACCCAAATCTTTCCCAAGGACATGTCATTTCCATCCTAGCCAAACGCCAATTTTCTTTTCTTGGATATATTTCTTTTTCTATTAAAGAAATAATCCTGTTTGCCCTAAGTTGTGAAGTGATACGTCCAAAACGTATCTATAATTTCTGCTTGCTCCATGCCACTTTTGGGTGATATTGCTATGATATTTATACACTTCCATACACTTTTGATCAGATTTGGACTAACCTACTAATCCAGTGCACCCTAGTGCCAGTTTCTGTTTTCGGCTGTTTTTGTATTTCAGGTTTTCACATTACGAGAACTGCCAGGAAAAATCCAGAAAAATTATATAAAAAATCAGCATTCCAGAACCTACCTTGCGCCCGAAGTACAGCCGGGGGGGGGGCGGCACCAGGGCTCCAGGCGCCCTAGCGGCGCGCCCCCCCCCTGGGCCGCGCCAGGGGGGCGCCTGGGCCCCCCGAGCCCCGTCTGGTGCCCCCCTTTGGCATATATTTAGAGCGTCCTCCGAAACCCTCGAGACGGGAACTCTTTTTCGCGATCTCATCTCTGTTCCGCCGCCGCCGTCGCTTCCAAGATCGGGAGCACCAGGAGAACTCTTCCCGGCACCCTGCCGGAGGGGAGGATCACCACCGGGAGCCTCTCCACCACCATGGACGCCTCCCGGATGAGTTGTGAGTAGTCTACCTTGGACCATGAGTCCATGACCAGTAGCTATGTGATGTTCTCCTCCCGTTCTTGTGCTTCACTAATTAGTCCTCGTGAGCTGCCCTACATGATCGAGGCACATATGTAATCCTTATGCTGTTGCTATGATGAGTTTGCTGGGATCCGATGGATTATGAGATTATGTTCAGATTGTGCTTGAGTAATATATTTGATCTACCTCCTTTATATTTATGTTCGTAAGTAATTCTTGCATGTTCTCCGTTGTTATTTATTGCTTTGGCCAAGTAATAGGTAGTGACTCCAAGAGGGAACGTTATGCTCGATTGTGGGTTCATGCCCCTCGATGACTAGCTTGAGTGACAGAAACATGAGTCTAGGGGATGTGCTGTTGCCACAAGGGGGAAAACAACGGTGCTTGTGCCCGCGGGTACAAGGATTGTTTACTTTACGCAAAGTTCTTTTAATGCAGTTGTTTGTTGCATTGAGTTTACACTATGGGTGCGGCTCGCAACTTAATACCAGCGAGATGTTCTGGATAGATATCTCAAGGTGGATGATTAGTAGTAGATATTGATGGATTTCGGTCTACTTACTTTGGCGTACCGCCCATGCTTTGAACCTCAACCTTTCTTGCAATGTAGTCAGCATTGGTTTGCGTTCGTGGTCCTATCAATTGCCCAGCTGTAATTCGTTTACCTCACATAGCTGTTTTATCGTCTTTTGGGAGAGAGACATCACTAGTGAACATCATGAGACTCCTTTCCATATTACCATCATTGATCACATCCGCTATTTACTTTTCGCTATTATTTACTATTGCAAACATTATCTATCACTACTATCATTTGCTTTTAATCCTTTGTGAACTACAAGGCTGGAGGGATTGACAACCTCTCTGTACTCGTTGGGAGCAAAGTTATTTGTATCTGTGTGCAGGTCCACGTTGATTGCTAATATCTGGCGCCGTTAGCAGTTGACACCTACTTGTTGAACCTAGGAGTCTCTAGGGATTCGATCCTTGGCATCTTTGCTAAGGGAAAAACTTCCACAACACTGCATCTCACACCTTCCACTTGGGGTAACCAAGGAGGGGTTAGAGGCCCATCAAGGAGTTTTTCTGGCGCCGTTGCCGGGGACTCCACTCTTCAGGATAGGGGAGTTGCATGCTATCTTTTACCTTTGCTTTTTAGTCTTGTTAGTTTACCTTTCAGTTTTTGCTTGCTTGCTACTATGGGTTCCATCAAGAACACCAAGTTGTGTGACTTCACTAGTCACAACAACGATGACTTTATCAGCACACCTATCACTACACCTGCCACTTCAGCACCTTCATATGAAATTAAACCTGCTTTACTGAACTTAGTCATGAAAGATCAATTCTCCGGTGCTGGAGATGATGCTGCTTTACACTTAAACAACTTTGTTGAACTTTGTGATATGCAAAAGTACCAAGAAATAGATGGTAATATTGTTAAGCTTAAGCTTTTTCCTTTCTCCTTGAGAGGAGGAGCTAAAATTTGGTTTCAGTCTTTGCCTAGAAATAGCATAGATTCATGGGACAAGTGCAAAGATGCTTTTATTGGAAAATACTATCCACCTGCTAAAATTATCCAACTTAGAAGTAACATAATGAATTGTAAACAATTGGATAATGAACACGTTGTCCGAGCTTGGGAACGTATGCAATCTCTTATCAAGAACTGCACTACTCATAGTTTGACTACTTGGATGGTTATCCAAAATTTTTATGCAGGCTTGAACTTTACCTCGCGGAACTTGTTAGATTCGGCCGCGGTAGGAACCTTTATGTCAACTACACTTGGTGCTGCCACGAAGCTTCTCGATGAGATGATGACCAACTATTCCCAATGGCACACCGAACGCGCTCCAACAGGTAGGAAGGTAAACTCTGTCGAGGAGATTTCCTCCCTTAATGAAAAAGTTGACTTGATCATGTCTCTACTTTCGAAGCAATCCTCTGTTGATCCTCGTGATGTTCCTTTAAATTCTTTGATTGCTCAAGAACAAGTAGATGTGAATTTTATCTCTAGAAACAATTTTAATAACAATGCTTATAGGAGTAACTTTGGTAACAATACTAGACCGTTCCCCTCTAATTCTTATGGGAACAACAATGCTTATCCTATCACCAAGAACTCCACTACTGAACTAGAGATTATGCTTAAAGATTTCATCACTACCCAAAAAGCCTGTAATAAGAGTGTAGAAGAAAAACTACATAAACTAGATGATCTTTCTTTTAAGGTAGACCATTTAGCCAATGAGGTAAAATTGCTAAAAATTAAAACTTCTCCTCTTGAGGAGAGGAATGTCACTCCCATTAATGCTACTCGAGTGCAAATTAATGAAAATATTAGGATGATGGCTAAACTTAAAGAAAGATGGGCTAGAGAAAGGGAGGAAGAAGATAGAATTAAGAGCCTTCCTACCCACCACACTGTTGCTACTATCCAAGTTGTTGAGGATACCCAAACTCTTAGCACCCAATGTACTCCTGGTCCCATTGGACCTATTAATGGTGATGCTATGACTATATAAACTACCAAACAAGTGAACCTAAAGGACACCACTACCACTTTACTTGATGCTAATGACCTTGATTTTGATAATTGCACTCTTACCGAAGTTATTGATTTCCTTCACAAGATGTCTAGAGACCCCCGCACTAGCACGCTTAATCTTGCCTTCACAGAGCATATCACTAATGCTTTAATCAAAGCTAGGGAGGAGAAACTTAGAGTAGAAGCCTCCATACCCAGAAAGCTAGAAGATGGTTGGGACCCTATGATAAAAATTAATTTGAATGACTTCTCTTGCTATGCATTATGTGATGTTGGAGCTAGTACCTCTGTTATGCCCAAAAGAATATATGATATGCTTAAATTGAAACCTTTTGATTCTTGTTCTTTTGGTGTTCGTCTCGTTGATTCTTCTATAAAGAAACCTTTGGGGAGGATCGACGATGTTCTTATCTTTGTCAATGATAATTATGTTCCCGTTGATTTCACTATTATGGATATTGAATGTGATCCTTCTTGTCCAATTATTTTGGGACGTCCCTTTTTACGCACCGTTGGTGCTATCATTGACATGAAAGAGGGTAATATAAAATTTCAGTTTCCTCTCAAGAAAGGGATGGAACACTTCCCTCGAAAGAAGATCAAGTTACCTTTTGAGTCCGTTGTACGGGCTAGCTATTCTTTTACTCTTGATAAAACTTGATCTATATGCATTATGCCTAGCTTAAAGGCATAAAAGAAAGCGCTTTTGGGAGGCAGCCCACATGAATAAATTTTTATATTTTTCTTTTGTTGTGTCTTGATGTTGTTTACTACAGTAGAATCATCATTGTATCTTTGCTTTTCATATTTGTGCCAAGTATAGCCTCTGATTGCTAGAAAGTTCAAAAGCTGTGAGGTGCTGTCCAGGAAACAGATTCTGTCCTTGGATAGAAAAATTCGTATAAAATCACCAGATCATATTTTGGGTCTGAATTTTTTCGACAGCGTTCTCTATATAATTGTCTTTCGTGCTTCTGTTCTGAGTTTTTTTATTAGAGTTGCAGAAGTGCCCCGAACAAATCAATTACTACCTGCTGTTCTGTTTTTCACAGATTCTGTCCTGTTTTGCCTTTCCTTCATTTTGCAAACCAAGAGCTTGCTTTTTCTTTGCAAAAACCTTTTGGCAATCTTGAGAAACAGTAGAACTTCAAGAATATCTTTATTTACAGCAAGGAACAATTATTTTATTAAGGGTACTAACCTCGCTAATCAGATTATAATGAGTTATGTATGAAGGGAGTTTTCAAGTGTGCGAGGGAAGATGATAAAAAGATTCAGGAGTGTCAAGCCCTCAAGCTTGGGGATGCCCCCATGCACCCCCAAGAAATATTCAAGAAGACTCAAGCATCTAAGCTTGGGGATGCCCCCGTGCATCCCCTTCTACATCAACATTATCAGTTCGTCTTTCGTTCCACTATATTTTAATCACTTCATGTGTTATGTGCTATGCTTGGAGCGTCTTGCTTTTAGTTTCCTTTTTAGTTTTTCATAATGAGTCGGAACTCAGCGTTCTTTATGTGGGAGAGAAACACGCTCCACTTCTACCTAGATCATAACATAGAATTTTCATGTCTATCTTTGCTGTGTGTGTTCTTTGTCTTTTAATAGCTACTATCATGCTCTGCTCTTAGTATTCATGCTTATCTTTGTTGGAAATATGCCCTAGAGGCAATAATAAAAGAGTTATTATTATATTTCCTTGTTCATGATAATCGTTTATTATCCATGCTATAACTGTATTGATTGGAAACTCAAATACACGTGTGGATGAATAGACAGACTTTGTGTCCCTAGTGAGCCTCTACAGGACTAGCTCGTTGATCAAAGATGACCGCGGTTTCCAGGTCATAGACATGAGTTGTCATTTGATAACGGGATCACATCATTAGGAGAATGATGTGATGGACGAGACCCAAACGTTAACATAGCTTTTGATCGTGTCAGTTATCGCTATAGTTTTCTGCATGTCAAGTATAAGCTCCTATGACCATGAGATCATGTAACTCACTGACACCGTAGGAGTGCTTTGTGTGTGCCAAACGTCACAACGTAACTGGGTGACTATAAAGGTACTCTACAGGTATCTCCGAGGGTGTCTGTTGAGTTGACATGGATCGAGACTGGGATTTGTCACTCCGTATGACGGAGAGGTATCTCCGGGCCCACTCGGTAATACGTCATCTCAATGAGCTCAAAGTGACTAAGTAGTTGGTCACGGGATTATGTATTACGGTAACGAGTAAAGAGACTTGCCGGTAACGAGATTGAACTAGGTATAGAGATACCGACGATCGAATCTCGGGCAAGTAACATACCGACGAGACAAAGGGAACTGTATACGGGATTGCCTGAATCCTTGACATCGTGGTTCATCCGATGAGATCATCGAGAAACATGTAGGAACCAATATGGGTATCCAGATCCCGCTATTGGTTATTGACCTGAGAGTGTCTCGGTCATGTCTACATGGTTTCCGAACCCGCAGGGTCTACACACTTAACGTTCGGTGACGCTAGGGTTGTTAGTGAGAAAAGTGCATGGTTACCGAAGGTTGTTCGGAGTCCCGGATGAGATCCCGGACATGACGAGGGTCTCCGGAATGGTCCGGAGACGAAGATTGATATATAGGATGAAAGGTTTCGGAGTACCGGAAGTGTTCCGGGGAGCATCGGGAAATCGGCGGAATACCGGAAGGGTTTTCGGGGGGTCCGGAAGTTGTTCTGGGCCTATTGGGCCACAAAGGGGGACACCACAGCCCTCAGGGGGCTGTGCGCCCCCCCTGGGCCCTCTCCCCATGCGGCTAAGGGGGTGGGACCCCCTAGGGCTGGCCGCACCCCTTGGGCTTGGGGGGCAAGGCACCTAGGGGGGAAACCCTAGGGCCTGGGCGCCTCCCCCTGCCCTGGCCGCCGCCCCCCTCCCCTTGCCCTGGCCGCCGGCCCCTAGGGGGAAACCCTAGGGCGCCCTGGCCTCTCCACCCCCCCTATATATAGTGGGGCAAAGGGAGGGCAGCCAACACAGTTCGTGCCTCGGTGCTGCCCTCCCTCTCCCGTCATATCTTCTTCTCCCGCGGTGCTTAGGCGAAGCCCTGCTGGAGTTCTTCTCCACCATCACCACCACGCCGTCGTGCTGCCGGTTCTCCATCAACCTCTCCTCCACCCCTTGCTGGATCAAGAAGGAGGAGACGTCCCCGAGCCGTACGTGTGAAGAACGCGGAGGCACCGTTGCTTCGGTGCTAGGTCTTCGGCGATCTGAATCGCGACGAGTACGACTCCATCATCCGCGTTCATAACGCTTCCGCTTAGCGATCTACAAGGGTACGTAGATCACACTCCTTCCTCGTAGTTGCATCTACTAGATTGATCTTGGTGAACGGTAGGAAAAATTTTTGTTTCCCATGCAACGTTCCCCAACAGAACTGTTGGAAATATGCCCTAGAGGCAATAATAAAAGAGTTATTATTATATTTCCTTGTTCATGATAATCGTTTATTATCCATGCTATAACTGTATTGATTGGAAACTCAGATACACGTGTGGATGAATAGACAGACTTTGTGTCCCTAGTGTGCCTCTACAGGACTAGCTCGTTAATCAAAGATGACCGCGGTTTCCAGGTCATAAGACATGAGTTGTCATTTGATAACGGGATCACATCATTAGGAGAATGATGTGATGGACGAGACCCAAACGTTAACATAGCTTTTGATCGTGTCAGTTATCGCTATAGTTTTCTGCATGTCAAGTATAAGTTCCTATGACCATGAGATCATGTAACTCACTGACACCGTAGGAGTGCTTTGTGTGTGCCAAACGTCGCAACGTAACTGGGTGACTATAAAGGTACTCTACAGGTATCTCCGAGGGTGTCTGTTGAGTTGACATGGATCGAGACTGGGATTTGTCACTCCGTGTGACGGAGAGGTATCTCCGGGCCCACTCGGTAATACGTCATCTCAATGAGCTCAAAGTGACTAAGTAGTTGGTCACGGGATTATGTATTACGGTAACGAGTAAAGAGACTTGCCGGTAACGAGATTGAACTAGGTATAGAGATACCGATGATCGAATCTCGGGCAAGTAACATACCGACGAGACAAAGGGAACTGTATACGGGATTACCTGAATCCTTGACATCGTGGTTCATCCGATGAGATCATCGAGAAACATGTAGGAACCAATATGGGTATCCAGATCCCGCTATTGGTTATTGACCTGGGAGTGTCTCGGTCATGTCTACATGGTTTCCGAACCCGCAGGGTCTACACACTTAACGTTCGGTGACGCTAGGGTTGTTAGTGAGAAAAGTGTATGGTTACCGAAGGTTGTTCGGAGTCCCGGATGAGATCCCGGACATGACGAGGGTCTCCGGAATGGTCCGGAGACGAAGATTGATATATAGGATGAAAGGTTTCGGAGTACCGGAAGTGTTCCGGAGAGCATCGGGAAATCGGCGGAATACCGGGAAGGTTTTCGGGGGTCCGGAAGGAGTTCTGGGCCTAGTGGGCCACAAGGGGGAACACCACAGCCCTCAAGGGGCTGTGCGCCCCCCCCCCCCTGGGCCCTCTACCCATGCGGCTAAGGGGGTGGAACCCCCTAGGGCTGGCCGCACCCCTTGGTCTTGGGGGGCAAGGCACCTAGGGGGGAAACCCTAGGGCCTGGGCGCCTCCCCCTGCCCTGGCCGCCAACCCCTCCCCTTGCCCTGGCCGCCGGCCCCTAGGGGGAAACCCTAGGGCGCCCTCACCTCTCCACCCCCCCTATATATAGTGGGGCAAAGGGAGGGCAGCGAACACAGTTCGTGCCTTGGTGCTGCCCTCCCTCTCCCGTCATATCTTCTTCTCCCGCGGAGCTTAGGCGAAGCCCTGCTGGAGTTCTTCTCCACCATCACCACCACGCCGTCGTGCTGCCGGTTCTCCATCAACCTCTCCTCCACCCCTTGCTGGATCAAGAAGGAGGAGACGTCCCCGAGCCGTACGTGTGAAGAACGCGGAGGCACCGTTGCTTCGGTGCTAGGTCTTCGGCGATCTGAATCGCGACGAGTACGACTCCATCATCCGCGTTCATAACGCTTCCGCTTAGCGATCTACAAGGGTACGTAGATCACACTCTCCTCTCGTAGTTGCATCTACTAGATTGATCTTGGTGAACGGTAGGAAAATTTTTGTTTCCCATGCAACGTTCCCCAACAGTGGCATCATGAGCTAGGATCTTGCGTAGATGCTTTCTCGAGTAGAACACAAAAGAGTTTGTGGCGTTGATGTTTAAATTGCTGCCCTCCTTAGTCTTTCTTGATTCAACGGTATTATAGGATGAAGCGGCCCGGACCAACTTTACATGTCCACGCACATGAGACCGGTTCCATCGACAGACATGTGACTTTTGTTGCATAAGATGGCTGGCGGGTGTCTGTCTCTCCTATCTTAGTTGAATCGGAATAGAACAAGGCGGTCCTTGTAGAAGGTTAAATAGCAACTTGAATATCACCGTTGTGGTTTTGCGTAGGTAAGAAGCGTTCTTGCTAGATACCCATAGCAGCCACGTAAAACATGCAACAACAAATTAGAGGACGTCTAACTTGTTTTTGCAGGGTATGCATGTGATATGATATGGCCAATGACATGATGATATATATTTTTTTGATGTATGAGATGATCATGTTGTAATAGTTAACATCGACTTGCATGTCGATGCATACGGCAACCGGCAGGAGCCATAGGGTTGTCTTTAATTTTTGTATGACCTGCGTGTCAATCATTAAGCGCTTTGTAATGCTTTACTTTATCGCTAAACGGTAGCAATAGTAGTAAGAGCATGGTGGGCGCCGACAACCCCGATGGCGACACGATGATGGAGATCATGATGATGGAGATCATGGTGTGGCGCCGGTGACGATGGAGATCATGCCGGTGCTTTGGAGATGGAGATCAAAAGCACGAGTTGATGGCCATATCATGTCACTTATGATTTGCATGTGATGTTAATCCTTTTATGCATCTTATTTTGCTTAGGACGACGGTAGCATTATAAGATGATCCTTCACTAAAATTTCAAGATAAAATTGTGTTCCCCCCGAGTGTGCGCCGTTGCGAAGGTTCGTCGTTTCGAAGCACCACGTGATGATCGGGTGTGATAGACTCTACGTTCGCATACAACGGGTGCAAGCCAGTTTTGCACATGCAGAACACTCGGGTTAGACTTGACGAGCCTAGCATGTACAGACATGGCCTCGGAACACGGAGGACTGAAAGGTCGAGCATGAGTCATATAGTAGATATGATCAACATGTTGATGTTCACCATTGACACCACCTCATCTCACGTGATGATCGGACTTGGGTTGGTGGATTTGGATCATGTCACGCTCGAATGACCAGAGGGATGTCAATTTGAGTGGGAGTTATAAATAATTTGATTAGGTAGTAACTCACTTATCATGAACAATAGTCTAAAATGTCTTTGCAAATCTTTTGTTGTAGATGGCTCGCGCAGTAGCTCCCCTGAATTTTAATGCGTTCCTAGAGAAAGCTAAACTGAAAGATGATGGGAGCAACTTTGTGGACTGGCTCCGCAATCTGAGGATCATCCTCACAGCTGCCCAAAAGGTTTATGTCCTAAATGCACCGCTAGGTGACCCCCCCGCTCCTACAGCCCCTGCAGACGTTTTGAACGTCTGGCAGACGCGTTCGGATGACTATTCGATAGTGCAGTGTGCCATGTTGTACGGCCTGGAAGGAGGACTCCAAAGGCGTTTTGAACGTCATGGTGCATATGAGATGTACCAGGAGTTGAAGTTCATCTTTGAAAAGAATGCTAAGATCGAGAGGTATGAGACCACCGATAAATTCTTTGCTTGTAAGATGGAGGAGAATTCGTCTGTCAGTGAGCACTTACTGAAGATGTCTGGGTACTATACCCGCATAGCTGATCTGGGACTTGTGTTCCCGGATGAGGCTATCATTGACAGAATTCTCCAGTCACTCCCTCCAAGCTACAAGAGCTTCGTGCAGCAGTATAACATGCAAGGGATGAACAAAACCATCGCCGAGCTGTTCTCGATGCTGAAAGTCGCTGAGGCAGACATCCAGAAGGAGTATCAAGTGTTGATGGTCAATAAGACCACCAGTTTCAAGAAGAATGGCAAGGGCAAGAAGGGTAACTCTAAGAAGGGTGGCAAAGCAGTTGCCAATCCAGTGAAGAAACCCAAGGCTGGGCCCAAGCCAGAAACTGAGTGTTTCTATTGCAAGGGGAACGGCCACTGGAAGCGGAACTGCCCCAAGTATCTGGCGGACAAGAAGGGGGCCAACAACAACAAAGGTATATATGATATACATGTTATTGATGTGTACCTTACCAACTCTCGTTGTAGTACCTGGGTATTTGATACCGGTTCGGTTGCTCACATTTGCAACTCTAAACAGGAACTGCGGAATAAACGGAGGCTGGCGAAGGACGAAGTGACGATGCGCGTGGGAAATGGTTCCAAGGTTGATGTGATCGCCGTCGGCACGCTCGCTCTTCGATTACCATCGGGATTAGTTATGAACCTGAATAATTGTTATTTAGTGCCTGCGTTAAGCATGAACATTATATCTGGATCTTGTTTATTGCGAGACGGTTACTCATTTAAGTCAGAGAATAATGGTTGTTCTATTTATATGAGTAATATCTTTTATGGTCATGCACCCGAAGTTAGGGGTTTATTCTTATTGAATCTTGATAGTGATGATACACATGTTCATAACATTGATGCCAAAAGATGTAGAGTAGATAATGATAATACCACTTTCTTGTGGCACTGCCGTCTCGGTCATATCGGCGTGAAACGCATGAGGAAGCTCCATGCTGATGGACTTTTGGAGTCTCTTGATTTTGAATCACTTGACACGTGCGAGCCGTGCCTCATGGGCAAGATGACAAGGACCCCGTTTTCAGGGACAATGGAACGGGCAAGTGACTTATTGGAAATCATACATACTGATGTGTGCGGTCCGATGAGTGTAACGGCGCGCGGTGGATATCGTTATTTTCTCACCTTCACTGACGACTTAAGTAGATATGGGTATATTTACTTGATGAAGCATAAGTCTGAAACTTTTGAAAAGTTCAAGCAATTTCAGAATGAAGTTGAAAATCATCGTAACAAGAAGATCAAGTTCCTACGATCTGATCGAAGGGGAGAATATCTGAGTTATGAGTTTGGTGATCACTTAAGAAAATGTGGAATTGTTTCACAGTTGACACCACCTGGAACACCACAGCGTAATGGTGTGTCCGAACGTCGTAATCGAACCCTATTAGATATGGTACGTTCTATGATGTCTCTTGCCGACTTGCCACTATCGTTTTGGGGATATGCGTTAGAGACAGCTGCATTCACTTTAAATAGGGCTCCATCTAAGTCCGTTGAGACAACACCGTATGAACTATGGTTTAGTAAGAAACCGAAGTTGTCTTTTCTCAAGGTTTGGGGTTGCGATGCTTATGTCAAAAGGCTTCAGCCAGAAAAGCTCGAACCCAAAGCGGACAAATGTGTCTTCATAGGATACCCAAAAGAAACAGTTGGGTACACCTTCTATCTCAGATCCGAAGGCAAAGTGTTTGTCGCTAAGAACGGGTCCTTTCTCGAGAAAGAGTTTCTCTCGAAAGAATTGAGTGGGAGGAAGGTAGAACTTGATGAGGTTATTGAACCTCTGCTTCAACCAGAAAGTAGCGCAGCACAGAAAGATGTTTTTGTGGAGCCTGCAGAGGTTGAAGAAGAAGCCAATGATGATGATCAAGAAGCTTCCGATCAAGTTACTACCGAACCTCGTAGGTCGACAAGGGTACGCACTGCACCTGAGTGGTATGGTAACCCTGTCTTGGAGGTCATGTTGTTAGACAACGGTGAACCTACGAGCTATGGAGAAGCGATGGTGGGCCCAGATTCCGACAAATGGTTAGAGGCCATGAAATCCGAGATGGGATCCATGTATGAAAACAAAGTATGGACTTTGGAAGTATTGCCTGAAGGGCGGAAGGCCATTCAGAATAAATGGATTTTTAAGAGGAAGACGGACGCTGACGGTAATGTCACCGTGTATAAAGCTCGACTTGTGGCAAAGGGTTTTTCACAAGTTCAAGGGATTGACTACGATGAGACTTTCTCACCCGTAGCGATGCTTAAATCCGTCCGAATCATGTTAGCAATAGCTGCATTTTTCGATTATGAAATTTGGCAGATGGATGTCAAAACAGCGTTCCTTAACGGTTTTCTTAAGGAAGAGTTGTATATGATGCAACCAGAAGGTTTTGTCGATCCAGAGAATACTGACAAAGTATGCAAGCTCCAGCGTTCCATTTATGGGCTGGTGCAAGCATCTCGGAGTTGGAATCTTCGCTTTGATGAGGTGATCAAAGCATTTGGGTTTATACAAGTTTACAATGAAGCTTGTATTTACAAGAAAGTGAATGGGAGCTCTATAGCGTTTCTAATATTATATGTGGATGACATATTGCTGATTGGAAACAATATAGAATTTTTGGGTAGCGTGAAGGGGTATTTGAACAAGAGTTTTTCGATGAAAGATCTCGGTGAAGCTGCTTTCATATTGGGCATCAAGATCTATAGAGATAGATCAAGACGCTTGATAGGACTTTCACAAAGCACGTACCTTGATAAAGTTTTGAAGAAGTTCAAAATGGATCAATCCAAGAAGGGGTTCTTGCCGGTATTACAAGGTACAAAGTTGAGTAAGACTCAATGCCCAGTGACTGCGGATGATAGAGAAAAGATGAGTGTCGTCCCCTATGCTTCAGCCATAGGCTCTATCATGTATGCAATGCTGTGCACAAGACCAGATGTCAGCCTTGCCATAAGTATGGCCGGAAGGTTTCAAAGTAATCCTGGTATGGATCACTGGACAGCGGTCAAGAATATCCTAAAGTACCTGAAAAGGACTAAGGATATGTTTCTCGTTTATGGAGGTGATCAAGAGCTCGTCGTAAAGGGTTACGTTGATGCAAGCTTTGACACTGATCCGGATGACTCTAAGTCACAAACCGGATACGTATATATTCTCAACGGGGGAGCGGTAAGCTGGTGCAGTTCCAAGCAGAGCGTGGTAGCTGATTCTACATGTGAAGCGGAGTATATAGCTGCCTCGGAGGCGGCGAAGGAAGGTGTCTGGATGAAGGAGTTCATGACAGATCTTGGAGTTGTGCCTAGTGCACTGAACCCAATGACTCTGTTCTGTGACAACACTGGTGCCATTGCTCTAGCCAAGGAACCAAGGTTTCACAAGAGGACCAGACACATAAAGCGATGCTTCAATTCCATCCGCGATTCGGTCAAGGAGGAGGACATAAACATTTGCAAAGTACACACGGATTTGAATGTTGCAGATCCGTTGACTAAGCCTCTTCCACGGGCTAAGCACGATCAACACCAAGACTCTATGGGTGTTAGATTCATTACCTTGTAATGCTAGATTATTGACTCTAGTGCAAGTGGGAGACTGTTGGAAATATGCCCTAGAGGCAATAATAAAAGAGTTATTATTATATTTCCTTGTTCATGATAATCGTATATTATCCATGCTATAACTGTATTGATTGGAAACTCAAATACATGTGTGGATGAATAGACAGACTTTGTGTCCCTAGTGAGCCTCTACAGGACTAGCTCGTTGATCAAAGATGACCGCGGTTTCCAGGTCATAGACATGAGTTGTCATTTGATAACGGGATCACATCATTAGGAGAATGATGTGATGGACGAGACCCAAACGTTAACATAGCTTTTGATCGTGTCAGTTATCGCTATAGTTTTCTGCATGTCAAGTATAAGCTCCTATGACCATGAGATCATGTAACTCACTGACACCGTAGGAGTGCTTTGTGTGTGCCAAACGTCACAACGTAACTGGGTGACTATAAAGGTACTCTACAGGTATCTCCGAGGGTGTCTGTTGAGTTGACATGGATCGAGACTGGGATTTGTCACTCCGTATGACGGAGAGGTATCTCCGGGCCCACTCGGTAATACGTCATCTCAATGAGCTCAAAGTGACTAAGTAGTTGGTCACGGGATTATGTATTACGGTAACGAGTAAAGAGACTTGCCGGTAACGAGATTGAACTAGGTATAGAGATACCGACGATCGAATCTCGGGCAAGTAACATACCGACGAGACAAAGGGAACTGTATACGGGATTGCCTGAATCCTTGACATCGTGGTTCATCCGATGAGATCATCGAGAAACATGTAGGAACCAATATGGGTATCCAGATCCCGCTATTGGTTATTGACCTGAGAGTGTCTCGGTCATGTCTACATGGTTTCCGAACCCGCAGGGTCTACACACTTAACGTTCGGTGACGCCAGGGTTGTTAGTGAGAAGAGTGCATGGTTACCGAAGGTTGTTCGGAGTCCCGGATGAGATCCCGGACATGACGAGGGTCTCCGGAATGGTCCGGAGACGAAGATTGATATATAGGATGAAAGGTTTCGGAGTACCGGAAGTGTTCCGGGGAGCATCGGGAAATCGGCGGAGTACCGGAAGGGGTTTCGGGGGGTCCGGAAGTTGTTCTGGGCCTATTGGGCCACAAAGGGGAACACCACAGCCCTCAAGGGGCTGTGCGCCCCCCCCCTGGGCCCTCTCCTCATGCGGCTAAGGGGGTGGGACCCCCTAGGGCTGGCCGCACCCCTTGGCCTTGGGGGGCAAGGCACCTAGGGGGGGAAACCCTAGGGCCTGGCCGCCCCCCCTGCCCTGGCCGCCGCCCCCTCCCCTTGCCCTGGCCGCCGGCCCCTAGGGGGGAAACCCTAGGGCGCCCTCACCTCTCCACCCCCCCTATATATAGTGGGGCAAAGGGAGGGCAGCCAACACAGTTTGTGCCTCGGTGCTGCCCTTCCTCTCCCGTCATATCTTCTTCTCCCGTGGAGCTTAGGCGAAGCCCTACTGGAGTTCTTCTCCACCATCACCACCACGCCGTCGTGCTGCCGGTTCTCCATCAACCTCTCCTCCACCCCTTGCTGGATCAAGAAGGAGGAGACGTCCCCGAGCCGTACGTGTGAAGAACGCGGAGGCACCGTTGCTTCGGTGCTAGGTCTTCGGCGATCTGAATCGCGACGAGTACGACTCCATCATCCGCGTTCATAACGCTTCCGCTTAGCGATCTACAAGGGTACGTAGATCACACTCTCCCCTCGTAGTTGCATCTACTAGATTGATCTTGGTGAACGGTAGGAAAATTTTTGTTTCCCATGCAACGTTCCCCAACAGTGGCATCATGAGCTAGGATCTTGCGTAGATGCTTTCTCGAGTAGAACACAAAGAAGTTTGTGGCGTTGATGTTTAAATTGCTGCCCTCCTTAGTCTTTCTTGATTCAACGGTATTATAGGATGAAGCGGCCCGGACCAACTTTACATGTCCACGTACATGAGATCGGTTCCATCGACAGACATGTGACTTTTGTTGCATAAGATGGCTGGCGGGTGTCTGTCTCTCCTATCTTAGTTGAATCGGAATAGAACAAGGCGGTCCTTGTAGAAGGTTAAATAGCAACTTGAATATCACCGTTGTGGTTTTGCGTAGGTAAGAAGCGTTCTTGCTAGATACCCATAGCAGCCACGTAAAACATGCAACAACAAATTAGAGGACGTCTAACTTGTTTTTGCAGGGTATGTATGTGATATGATATGGCCAATGACATGATGAAATATATTTTGATGTATGAGATGATCATGTTGTAATAGTTAACATCGACTTGCATGTCGATGCATACGGCAACCGGCAGGAGCCATAGGGTTGTCTTTATTTTTTGTATGACCTGCGTGTCAATCATTAAGCGCTTTTGTAATGCTTTACTTTATCGCTAAGCGGTAGCAATAGTAGTAAGAGCATGGTGGGCGCCGACAACCCCGATGGCGACACGATGATGGAGATCATGATGATGGAGATCATGGTGTGGCGCCGGT
Source organism: Secale cereale (assembly GCA_902687465.1). Lineage (NCBI taxonomy): Eukaryota > Viridiplantae > Streptophyta > Magnoliopsida > Poales > Poaceae > Secale > Secale cereale. Next base: position 897,782,359 of record LR738715.1, read on the forward strand.
GACGATGGAGATCATGCCGGTGCTTTGGAGATGGAGATCAAAAAGCACGAGTTGATGGCCATATCATGTCACTTATGATTTGCATGTGATGTTAATCCTTTTATGCATCTTATTTTGCTTAGGACGACGGTAGCATTATAAGATGATCCTTCACTAAAATTTCAAGATAAAATTGTGTTCCCCCCGAGTGTGCGCCGTTGCGAAGGTTCGTCGTTTCGAAGCACCACGTGATGATCGGGTGTGATAGACTCTACGTTCGCATACAACGGGTGCAAGCCAGTTTTGCACGTGCAGAACACTCGGGTTAGACTTGACGAGCCTAGCATGTACAGACATGGCCTCGGAACACGGAGGACCGAAAGGTCAAGCATGAGTCATATAGTAGATATGATCAACATGTTGATGTTCACCATTGACACCACCTCATCTCACGTGATGATCGGACTTGGGTTGGTGAATTTGGATCATGTCACGCTCGAATGACCGGAGGGATGTCAATTTGAGTGGGAGTTATAAATAATTTGATTAGGTAATAACTCACTTATCATGAACAATAGTCTAAAGTGTCTTTGCAAATTTTTTGGTTGTAGATGGCTCGCGCAGTAGCTCCCCTGAATTTTAATGCGTTCCTAGAGAAAGCTAAACTGAAAGATGACGGGAGCAACTTTGTGGACTGGCTCCGCAATCTGAGGATCATCCTCACAGCTGCCCAAAAGGTTTATGTCCTAAATGCACCGCTAGGTCAACCCCCCGCTCCTGGAGCCTCTGCGGACGATATGAACGTCTGGCAGACGCGTTCGGATGACTATTCGATAGTGCAGTGTGCCATGTTGTACGGCTTGGAAGGAGGACTCCAAAGGCGTTTTGAACGTCATGGTGCATATGAGATGTACACGGAGTTGAAATTCATCTTTGAGAAGAATGCTAAGATCGAGAGGTATGAGACCACCGATAAATTCTTCGCTTGCAAGATGGAGGAGAATTCGTCTGTCAGTGAGCACTTGCTGAAGATGTCTGGGTACTATACCCGCATAGCTGATCTGGGACTTGTGTTCCCGGATGAGGCTATCATTGACAGAATTCTCCAGTCACTCCCTCCAAGCTACAAGAGCTTCGTGCAGCAGTATAACATGCAAGGGATGAACAAGACCATCGCCGAGCTGTTTTCGATGCTGAAAGTCGCTGAGGCAGACATCCAGAAGGAGTATCAAGTGTTGATGGTCAATAAGACCACCAGTTTCAAGAAGAATGGCAAGGGCAAGAAGGGTAACTCTAAGAAGGGTGGCAAAGCAGTTGCTAATCCAGTGAAGAAACCCAAGGCTGGGCCCAAGCCAGAAACTGAGTGTTTCTATTGCAAGGGGAACGGCCACTGGAAGCGGAACTGCCCCAAGTATCTGGCAGACAAGAAGGGGGCCAACAACAACAAAGGTATATGTGATATACATGTTATTGATGTGTACCTTACCAACTCTCGTTGTAGTGCCTGGGTATTTGATACCGGTTCGGTTGCTCACATTTGCAACTCTAAACAGGAACTGCGGAATAAACGGAGGCTGGCGAAGGACGAAGTGACGATGCGCGTGGGAAATGGTTCCAAGGTTGATGTGATCGCCGTCGGCACGCTCGCTCTTCGATTACCATCGGGATTAGTTATGAACCTGAATAATTGTTATTTAGTGCCTGCGTTGAGCATGAACATTATATCTGGATCTTGTTTATTGCGAGACGGTTACTCATTTAAATCTGAGAATAAAGGTTGTTCTATTTATATGGGTAATATCTTTTATGGTCATGCACCCGAAGTAAGGGGTTTATTCTTATTGAATCTCGATAGTGATGATACACATGTTCATAACATTGATGCCAAAAGATGTAGAGTAGATAGCGATAGTACCACTTTCTTGTGGCACTGCCGTCTGGGTCATATCGGCGTAAAACGCATGAGGAAGCTCCATGCTGATGGACTTTTGGAGTCTCTTGATTTCGAATCACTTGACACATGCGAGCCGTGCCTCATGGGCAAGATGACAAGGACCCCGTTTTCAGGAACAATGGAACGGGCAAGTGACTTATTGGAAATCATACATACTGATGTGTGTGGCCCGATGAGTGTCACGGCGCGCGGTGGATATCGTTATTTTCTCACCTTCACTGACGACTTAAGTAGATATGGGTATATTTACTTAATGAAGCATAAGTCTGAAACGTTTGAAAAGTTCAAGCAATTTCAGAGTGAAGTTGAGAATCATCGTAACAAGAAGATCAAGTTCCTACGATCTGATCGAGGGGGAGAGTATCTGAGTTATGAGTTTGGCAATCACTTAAGAAAATGTGGAATCGTTTCACAGTTGACGCCACCTGGAACACCACAGCGTAATGGTGTGTCCGAACGTCGTAATCGAACCCTATTAGATATGGTGCGTTCTATGATGTCTCTTGCCGATTTGCCACTATCGTTCTGGGGATATGCATTAGAGACAGCTGCATTCACTTTAAATAGGGCTCCATCTAAGTCCGTTGAGACAACACCGTATGAACTATGGTTTGGTAAGAAACCTAAGTTGTCTTTTCTCAAAGTTTGGGGTTGCGATGCTTATGTCAAAAGGCTTCAGCCAGAAAAGCTCGAACCCAAAGCGGACAAATGTGTCTTCATAGGATACCCAAAAGAGACGGTTGGGTACACCTTCTATCTCAGATCCGAGGGCAAAGTGTTTGTCGCTAAGAACGGGTCCTTTCTCGAGAAAGAGTTTCTCTCGAAAGAATTGAGTGGGAGGAAGGTAGAACTTGATGAGGTTATTGAACCTCTGCTTCAACCAGAGAGTAGCGCAGCACAGAAAGATGTTTTTGTGGAGCCTGCAGCGGTTGAAGAGGAAGCCAATGATGATGATCAAGAAGCTTCTGATCAAGTTACTACCAAACCTCGTAGGTCGACAAGGGTACGCACTGCACCTGAGTGGTATGGTAACCCTGTCTTGGAGGTCATGTTGTTGGACAACAGTGAACCTACGAGCTATGGAGAAGCGATGGTGGGCCCGGATTCCGACAAATGGTTAGAGGCCATGAAATCCGAGATGGGATCCATGTATGAAAACAAAGTATGGACTTTGGAAGTATTACTTGAAGGGCGGAAGGCCATTCAGAATAAATGGATTTTTAAGAGGAAGACGGACGCTGACGGCAATGTCACCGTGTATAAAGCTCGACTTGTGGCAAAGGGTTTTTCACAAGTTCAAGGAGTTGACTACGATGAGACTTTCTCACCCGTAGCGATGCTTAAATCCGTCCGAATCATGTTAGCAATAGCTGCGTATTTCGATTATGAAATTTGGCAGATGGATGTCAAAACGGCGTTCCTTAACGGTTTTCTTAAGGAAGATTTGTATATGATACAACCGGAAGGTTTTGTCGATCCAGAGAATGCTGACAAAGTTTGCAAACTCCAGCGTTCCATTTATGGGCTGGTGCAAGCATCTCGGAGTTGGAATCTTCGCTTTGATGAGGTGATCAAAGCGTTTGGGTTTGTACAAGTTTACGGAGAAGCTTGTATTTACAAGAAAGTGAGTGGGAGCTCTATAGCGTTTCTGATATTATATGTGGATGACATATTGCTAATTGGAAACAATATAGAACTTTTGGATAGCGTGAAGGGATATTTGAACAAGAGTTTTTCGATGAAGGACCTCGGTGAAGCTGCTTTCATATTGGGCATCAAGATCTATAGAGATAGATCGAGACGCTTGATAGGACTTTCACAAAGTACATACCTTGATAAAGTTTTGAAGAAGTTCAAAATGGATCAATCCAAGAAGGGGTTCTTGCCGGTATTGCAAGGTACAAAGTTGAGTAAGACTCAATGCCCAGTGACTGCGGAAGATAGAGAAAAGATGAGTGTCGTCCCCTATGCTTCAGCCATAGGCTCTATCATGTATGCAATGCTGTGCACAAGACCAGATGTCAGCCTTGCCATAAGTATGGCCGGAAGGTTTCAAAGTAATCCTGGTATGGATCACTGGACAGCGGTCAAGAATATCCTAAAGTACCTGAAAAGGACTAAGGATATGTTTCTCGTTTATGGAGGTGATCAAGAGCTCGTCGTAAAGGGTTACGTCGATGCAAGCTTTGACACTGATCCGGATGACTCTAAGTCTCAAACCGGATACGTATATATTCTCAACGGGGGAGCGGTAAGCTGGTGCAGTTCCAAGCAAAGCGTGGTAGCTGAGTCTACATGTGAAGCGGAGTATATAGCTGCCTCGGAGGCGGCAAAGGAAGGTGTCTGGATGAAGGAGTTCATGACAGATCTTGGAGTTGTGCCTAGTGCACTGAACCCAATGACTCTGTTCTGTGACAACACTGGTGCCATTGCTCTAGCCAAGGAACCAAGGTTTCACAAGAGGACCAGACACATAAAGCGACGCTTCAATTCCATCCGCGATTCGGTCAAGGAGGAGGACATAAACATTTGCAAAGTACACACGGATTTGAATGTTGCAGATCCGTTGACTAAGCCTCTTCCACGGACTAAGCACGATCAACACCAAGACTCTATGGGTGTTAGATTCATTACCTTGTAATGCTAGATTATTGACTCTAGTGCAAGTGGGAGACTGTTGGAAATATGTCCTAGAGGCAATAATAAAAGAGTTATTATTATATTTCCTTGTTCATGATAATCGTTTATTATCCATGCTATAACTGTATTGATTGGAAACTCAAATACACGTGTGGATGAATAGACAGACTTTGTGTCCCTAGTGAGCCTCTGCAGGACTAACTCGTTGATCAAAGATGACCGCGGTTTCCAGGTCATAGACATGAGTTGTCATTTGATAACGGGATCACATCATTAGGAGAATGATGTGATGGACGAGACCCAAACGTTAACATAGCTTTTGATCGTGTCAGTTATCGCTATAGTTTTCTGCATGTCAAGTATAAGTTCCTATGACCATGAGATCATATAACTCACTGACACCGTAGGAGTGCTTTGTGTGTACCAAACGTCGCAACGTAACTGGGTGACTATAAAGGTACTCTACAGGTATCTCCGAGGGTGTCTGTTGAGTTGACATGGATCGAGACTGGGATTTGTCACTCCGTGTGACGGAGAGGTATCTCCGGGCCCACTCGGTAATACGTCATCTCAATGAGCTCAAAGTGACTAAGTAGTTGGTCACGGGATTATGTATTACGGTAACGAGTAAAGAGACTTGCCGGTAACGAGATTGAACTAGGTATAGAGATACCGACGATCGAATCTCGGGCAAGTAACATACCGACGAGACAAAGGGAACTGAATACGGGATTGCCTGAATCCTTGACATCGTGGTTCATCCGATGAGATCATCGAGAAACATGTAGGAACCAATATGGGTATCCAGATCCCGCTATTGGTTATTGACCTGGGAGTGTCTCGGTCATGTCTACATGGTTTCCGAACCCGCAGGGTCTACACACTTAACGTTCGGTGACGCTAGGGTTGTTAGTGAGAAAAGTGTATGGTTACCGAAGGTTGTTCGGAGTCCCGGATGAGATCCCGGACATGACGAGGGTCTCCGGAATGGTCCGGAGACGAAGATTGATATATAGGATGAAAGGTTTCGGAGTACCGGAAGTGTTCCGGAGAGCATCGGGAAATCGGCGGAATACCGGGAAGGTTTTCGGGGGTCCGGAAGGAGTTCTGGGCCTAGTGGGCCACAAGGGGGAACACCACAGCCCTCAAGGGGCTGTGCGCCCCCCCCCCCTGGGCCCTCTACCCATGCGGCTAAGGGGGTGGGACCCCCTAGGGCTGGCCGCACCCCTTGGTCTTGGGGGGCAAGGCACCTAGGGGGGAAACCCTAGGGCCTGGGCGCCTCCCCCTGCCCTGGCCGCCAACCCCTCCCCTTGCCCTGGCCGCCGGCCCCTAGGGGGAAACCCTAGGGCGCCCTCACCTCTCCACCCCCCCTATATATAGTGGGGCAAAGGGAGGGCAGCGAACACAGTTCGTGCCTTGGTGCTGCCCTCCCTCTCCCGTCATATCTTCTTCTCCCGCGGAGCTTAGGCGAAGCCCTGCTGGAGTTCTTCTCCACCATCACCACCACGCCGTCGTGCTGCCGGTTCTCCATCAACCTCTCCTCCACCCCTTGCTGGATCAAGAAGGAGGAGACGTCCCCGAGCCGTACGTGTGAAGAACGCGGAGGCACCGTTGCTTCGGTGCTAGGTCTTCGGCGATCTGAATCGCGACGAGTACGACTCCATCATCCGCGTTCATAACGCTTCCGCTTAGCGATCTACAAGGGTACGTAGATCACACTCTCCTCTCGTAGTTGCATCTACTAGATTGATCTTGGTGAACGGTAGGAAAATTTTTGTTTCCCATGCAACGTTCCCCAACAATCTTTTCAAAGAGCTTTTGTTTAGTTGGTTGCTTGAACTCTCTTTAATTACCATGCTCACCTTATTAAGAGAGTTTGCTTCCGTTGCATTGGTTAATATGTCTATGATAAAGATGCTACGTGCATAATGGCGCTTAGTAGTTCAGGTTTTCTTATGGTTAGTCTCAAATAGCTGGGGGATTCCCAATGTGTTATTGGAGTACCAACATGATTTGTTTGCCTATGATGTGGTATGGTTTCTTAATATCTTCCTTCAAGAATTTATTTTGATTGACTTGGCGTATGCTCACGCATATTTAAGACTGTAAAGAAAGTCTGTCAAGCCTTGATGATCTTTTGTTTCTGAGTAGCGATATAACTTCCATGCCTGATTCAATAATGCTTTGTCGCTCTGCATGATTATGACTGTCATTGCTCTCTTAGTTGGTCGCTCCCAGTCTTTTGCTAACCTCCACCTGTACTAAGCGGAGTGACTGCTTGTGCATCCACATCCTTTTAAACTAGTTATGCCCTATGAGTCCACCATACCTACCTATATGTGGTATTTCACCGCCACTCCAAGTAAATTTACATGTGCTACCTTTAAAACCTTCAGTTTTTGCAATACATAGCTCATGGGAAAGTAGCTTAAAAACTATTGTGGTAAAGAATATGTCGCTTATGTATCTTATTTCTTATAAGTTGCTTGCTGAGCGGTATCCATGTTTCTGGGGACGCCATCAACTGTTACACTTTTGTTGAATATCATGTGAGTTGCTATGCATGTTCGTCTTGTCTGAAGTAAGGGTGATTTGCCATTGGGTTGAATGAGTATGCATATTGTTAGAGAAGAACATTGGGCCGCCAACCAAAGCCATGTATCATGGTGGAAGTTTTAGCTTGGACATTAATCCTCAATCTCTTATGAGAATATGCTTATGCATTAAAGAGGAGTCCATTATCTATTTTCTATGTTGTCCCGGTATGGATGTCCTCAAGTTGAGATCTATCAAAAACGAGAAATCAAATGCGATTTATCTCCTTGGACCTTTGTACAGGTGGCATAGAGGTATCCCTTTGTGACACTTGGTTGAAACATATGTAATGCGATGACAATCCATGGAAATCCGAGCTAATTAGGACAAGGTGCGAGCACTATTGGTATTCGATGCATGAGGCTTGCAACTTATAGGATGTCTTATGCATGACACATATGAAGTACTACTACCGTTGACAAAATTGCTTCTATGTTTCCAAAATAAAAAAAGCTCTAGCACATAACCATTCTTTTACTTTTATGTTGAGTCTCCACCTTCTTTCTTCAAGCACCAACTACTGAGAGCATGATTGTCATTCTAAGTGTAATGTGCATTGTTCCAAAGTAGCATTGTCTTTTGCATGATTGTGATATCGTTTATTTTGAAATCATTGTATCTAGTCATCACTTAAACCTTGAAGGTGCCCCTGCATTTATGTTTTGCTTCACTAAAGGGGGCAAGCTAGATATCACTTTATCATATTTGCAAATCATGTTCATTGCAAATCTTTTTGATGTTTCAGTTTCATGTTGTAAAACTTTCAGTCATTTGTTATTTTCTCATGAGGCAACTTAATTACTACAGATTCATTGTCTCAGTAAGCTTTTGTCATATGACTATAAAAAGTCCTATATGGTTAATAGCATGTCACCACAGAAATTATTCTTGTTATCATTTACCTACTCGAGGACGAGCAGGAATTAAGCTTGGGGATGTTGATACGTCCAAAACGTATCTATAATTTCTGCTTGCCCCATGCCACTTTTGGGTGATATTGCTATGATATTTATACACTTCCATACACTTTTGATCATATTTGGACTAACCTACTAATCCAGTGCACCCCAGTGCCAGTTTCTGTTTTCGGCTGTTTTTGTATTTCAGGTTTTCACATTACGAGAACTGCCAGGAAAAATCCAGAAAAATTATATAAAAAATCAGTGTTCCAGAACCTGCCTTGCGCCCGAAGTACAGCCGGGGGGGCCACCAAGGCTCCAGGCGCCCTGGCGGCGCGCCCCCCCCGGGCCGCGCCGGGAGGGCGCCTGGGCCCCCCGAGCCCCGTCTGGTGCCCCCCTTTGGCATATATTTAGAGCGTCCACTACTAGAAAAAAGGCTATAGGTAATATCACTGTTAGTGGCGCACCAGAGATGTGGTGCGCCACTACTATATAGCAGTGGCGCACCACAAACAGGTGCTCCACTAATAGTGACATTACTAGTGGCGCACCAGGTGTGGGGTGCGCCACTACTATGTTTTTGAACAGTAACCAGCCATGCCCAGGCTTACCAGTGGCGCACCAGGACAAGGTGCGCCACTACTATTTTTGATAGTAGTGGCGCACCTTGCCCTGGTGCGCCACTGGTAAGGCTGGGCATGGTGGTCCAAAAATAGTAGTGGCGCACCGTGGGTGTGGTGCGCCACTAATATAGTTTTTTTTTTTGAATTTTTTTTTTTGAAAAACTATTTTTTTTTGGAATAAATATTTTTTTTTGAAAATTCAAAAATAGTAGTGGCGCACCGTTGGTGTGGTGCGCCACTAATATAGTTTTTTTTTTGAATTTTTTTTTTTAAAAACTATTTTTTTTGGAATAAATATTTTTTTTTGAAAATTGAAAAATAGTAGTGGCG
>LR738715.1:897791578-897826425 GCA_902687465.1 Secale cereale
TTTTTTTAAAAAAAATTCAAAATATGATATGTAAAATGACCGGGAAGTTTGAAATATTTTTTCAAAATTTCATCACACTCATGAACATGAACAAACTCATAGACATCAACAAGGTTTAATAGGATTGATATGATAGATATATCAACAAGTGCCTGCTAAGTGAGCTGGTGCTGGGGTTGGATAGAACTCAGAAGTTAAGCGTGCTTGGGCTGGAGTAGTGTAGGATGGGTGACCTTCCGGGAAGTTTGACCACGGAGTGCGATTTGACCCGAGATTAAGCCATAGTGACCCGAGATTAAGGAAAAAAAAATTGAAAAAAAAATTCACGCCAAAATTGGAAAAAAAAATTGAAAAAAAAATTCTGGAAAAAAATTTGAAAAAAAAAATTGTTACTAGTGGCGCACCTGTAGCAATATCAGTGGCGCACCTGTAGCAATTCTGGAATAAAATTTGAAAAAAAAAAATTTTGAAAAAAAAAAATTTGAAAAAAAAAATTCTGAAAAAATATCAGTGGCGCACCCTTATACTTAGTAGTGGCGCACCAGGTGGTGCGCCACTGATATCTGGATTAGTAATGGCGCACCTCTGGTGCGCCACTAATACACATTACTAGTGGCGTGGTAATAGTGGCGCACCAGAGGTGCGCCACTAATACCCAAAAGTGGTGCGCCACTAATAAGCTTTTTTCTAGTAGTGGTCCTCCGAAACCCTCGAGACGGGAACTCTTTTTCGCGATCTCATCTCTGTTCCGCCGCCGCCGTCGCTTCCAAGATCGGGAGCACCAGGAGAACTCTTCCCGGCACCCTGCCGAAGGGGAGGATCACCACCGGGAGCCTCTCCACCACCATCGACGCCTCCCGGATGAGTTGTGAGTAGTCTACCTTGGACCATGAGTCCATGACCAATAGCTATGTGATGTTCTCCTCCCGTTCTTGTGCTTCACTAATTAGTCCTCGTGAGCTGCCCTACATGATCGAGGCACATATGTAATCCTTATGCTGTTGCTATGATGAGTTTGCTGGGATCCGATGGATTATGAGATTATGTTCAGATTGTGCTTGAGTAATATATTTGATCTACCTCTTTTATATTTATGTTTGTAAGTAATTCTTGCATGTTCTCCGTTGTTATTTATTGCTTTGGCCAAGTAATAGGTAGTGACTCCAAGAGGGAATGTTATGCTCGATTGTGGGTTCATGCCCCTCGATGACTAGCTTGAGTGACAGAAACATGAGTCTAGGGGATGTGCTGTTGCCACAAGGGGGAAAACAACGGTGCTTGTGCCCGCGGGTGCAAGGATTGTTTACTTTACGCAAAGTTCTTTTAATGCAGTTGTCTGTTGCATTGAGTTTACACTATGGGTGGGGCTCGCAACTTAATACCAGCGAGATGTTCTGGATAGATATCTCAAGGTGGATGATTAGTAGTAGATATTGATGGATTTCGGTCTACTTACTTTGGCGTACCGCCCATGCTTTGAACCTCAACCTTTCTTGCAAAGAAGTCAGCATTGGTTTGCGTTCGTGGTCCTGTCAATTGCCCAGCTGTAATTCGTTTACCTCACATAGCTGTTTTATCGTCTTTTGGGAGAGAGACATCACTAGTGAACATCATGAGACTCCGGTCCATATTACCATCATTGATCACATCCGCTATTTACTTTTCGCTATTATTTACTATTGCAAACATTATCTATCACTACTATCATTTGCTTTTAATCCTTTGTGAACTACAAGGCCGGAGGGATTGACAACCTCTCTGTACTCGTTGGGAGCAAAGTTATTTGTATCTGTGTGCAGGTCCACGTTGATTGCTAATATCTGGCGCCGTTAGCAGTTGACACCTACTTGTTGAACCTAGGAGTCTCTGGGGATTCGATCCTTGGCATCTTTGCTAAGGGAAAAACTTCCACAACACTACATCTCACACATTCCACTTGGGGTAACCAACGAGGGGTTAGAGGCCCATCATGAAGCAACCAACATTTCTGTCATTCCCAAAATTCCCACAAAATTCTCAAAATTCCATTTGACAAAATGGACCTTGGATATGTAAAAATATTAAAGATTCCTGGTGAGAACACCATCCAATGTTTGTTTCTGGTCGGAAATTCAGTTTGGTAAGTAACTACATTTTATATTGTTCCATAATTTCTGAAAGTTTTTACTAGACCATTCCGACACCTATATAAAATCCCTCCATAAAATTTGGGCTCATTTAATTTAGCAAATTGCTCTCAACAATTTCCCCAAGTTTCTGTGCAGAAGAAAGCATTGTGAAGGAAGTACCATTTTTATTTATCCGAATGGTATAAATTTTTTATAGTGCCTTCGTATGCTCGAATGATCATCATCCACCAAATTTCAGCTCAATCCAATCATCTGTGTGAGCACAGCTTCGATTTTCACATTCGTGCCGAGTGTGGTACTTTGCAATTGCCATGTAGACCCCTCCTCTTGATCTGAAACTTTGCCTCACTGATCACCTTAGTGGATGACCAGCCTTAGCCAAACATCATGCCCAATGGACTTGTGCATTTCTCTCACCACTGATCAAACACCCTGCTGCTGATTAGGGTTTGTGCCTAGTGTAGCCTCCTCCGGTGCCTTTTCTATTGTCTCCTTGCACCTAGCAGCTACAGGGGTAGTTTCCAACCTGCAAGACATGCTTGGACCTCCCAGAATGCATGGCAACTCCACGGTCACGCAGTGACCACGCATAGGGTGTGTGCATTGCATGTAGAGCTAGTGCTCAGTGCACTAGACCCCTTGGGAGGCCCCTCACCGAGCTGTGGTACAAGCACCTCCCCCTTCCCGAGCCTTCCCCTTGGCTATTTTAGCGTGCACCCGAGGCCCCCTGGCAGCACGCACTCCTCCCCAAGCCTCGGAGCCTCTCTCTCCCTCTCCAATGGCCGATGACCACCGCCTTTCCCCCTCGGCGATTCTACGAGACGCTCCAAGATCCCCCTGGAGCCGTCTAAGCGGCCTCCGCCCTCCTTTTCTTCGGGGACGCAGTCACGCACCGCTGGCATGGCTCCTCCGAAGCTCTATGGCCGCCATGCCCCGGCCATCTGAGACGGAGTTGCGGGCTGTCCTGAGCAGCCCCGCGGCCAGCCTCGGGCGCGCGCTCGCCGGCCGGCCCTCTGGAGTAGCGAGGAGACAACAACGTCGGGTGGCCTCCTCTGCCTCTGCTTTCGTAATTAGATCCGAACTTGAAGCTTGAGCATACATATACAATTCATACGCGAGGTGGACACCATGTGAATGTGGCATGATTGGTAAAATGCAAGGAACAAACCGAAGACATGGAAAAAGTTAATGCAAGAGTTCTATAGCGGTACATCAATGTCAAAGGAGAAGGCGTTCTAGAAGATATTCTTGTTTTTGCAAGATCTGTAAACAGTGCTTGTTTAAGAAACGCCCCTTCAATGAACAACATGTTCCAGATAAAGACATTACCAATAATTATCGAGTTTCGTGAAAAACTGAAATAGAAATAATGACATACCAGAACATATCATGATCCACACACTACTAGGAAAAGGTCTACTAATGGCGCACCTATTTTGGCCATTAATGGCGCACTACTGGTGCGCCATTAGTGCCACGCCATTAGTATTTTTTACTAATGGCGCACCACTGGTGCGCAATTAGTATCTGGTATACTAATGGCGCACCATAGGTGCGCCATTAGTATAGACCACTGTCGGGGGAAACTATCCTCCCACGAGCACATATGGGACCGGAGCCCCTTCTACGTTGCGGTAAGGGAGCGGAGGGAGCACGAAGAGCGGATCGAGGGGCACACGCGGGCAGTTTACCCAGGTTCGGGCCGCGCGGACGCGTAAAACCCTACTCCTGCTTGGGCTGTATTGAGTTCTTGAGCTCGGGAGCTTGAAGAGCTACAGTACTAGCTACACCGAGCGAGTGAGTTGTCTAGGTTTCGAACCCCCTCTACGTTGTGCATGGGCCTCCTTTTATAGCTCAAAGGGGGTCACCGACAGGTGTCAACGTAGAGGAGGGTAAAAGTGTAATTTTGGTGGTAGTTGTAATAGTGCGTGAACAGTATATGAACAGTGGTCTTCACCTAACTTTGACAGTGGGGGACAAGGGCATTAAATCCCCGTCGCCATCGACCCCAAAAGCGTCCGTCCATGCTTCTCCGTTCGCCACGGCGGTAGCCTCGTCACCGTGGCATGCCACCTGTCACAACCCTAGTTCTGGTATGCACTAGGTTAGCCTTGTGGTTTGCATCATGTTTAACTTTCAAATGAAATTGAAATGAGGACTTGTGAAACCCTCAGAAACCCTATTGAAAATGACCCAAATAAAAGTTGCTCCAAAAGGGTCCAAGAAAATGTTCATGTGGCCCTCTAAAAATATTGGTCAGAGATAAAAATCAAGCCAATATTATTAGGAGCTCATAAGTATTTATTTTGGGCATTTGGAATTAATGCAATAGTTATTTGCATTGGATATATATATATATTATATATTTTATATATGTCCAAAATTCTGGTTGTTTATTTTTAGGGGGCTTGGGTTAATTTCTAGGTCCCTGCAAAATAAATATGTCAGAAGAAAATAATTGATTTAATTTAGATATTAAATCAAAACAAATGTCAGAAAAATAGAAAACAGAAAGAAATAAAAGGTTAGAGCCTTACCTGGGCCACTTGCTAGCCTGGCACTAGGCCGGCCCATTTGCCAGTCGTCGTCCTCCTAGCGACGACAGGAGGCCGAGCGTGTGGCCGGCGCGCGCTCGCGGCGGGAGCGCCACGCGAGCTGCCTGCCTGCCCTCCCCTCGCCGCCTGGTCGTCTCTGGAGCAACCACGCGTTCTTCCCGAACCTCCCTCACTCTTCTGGATCCCTCCCCTCTCCTCTATCTCCCTCTCTCGCAGCTCCCGAACGCCGCCGTCGCCGTCGATCGCCATTGCCGTAGCCACCGTCTTCCCCTCGTTCCTCCGAGTACCCCGAGAGCTCCGCCACTTCACCCTCGTCCTCTCCGTCAAGTCACAAGACGCCGGGTGCCCTGGAACACCGCAAATGCCGTCGTCTTCTTCCTCTGCCCCGACGATCGCCGCCGACGATTTCGCCGCAGCAGAAGTCTCCCCGAGCCACTGACCTCCCCAGCAGAACCGCGGTGAGCCCCCGGTTCTTTCCCCCCTGTCCTCACCGTCATCTGCGGCCTCTAGCCCCTACCACCGCAGTTGCCCGACCTCACCGCCGCCGGCGATGCCGCCGCCGTGGCCACAGCCACCCAAGCACGGAACTGAGCACGCCGCCGCATCCGCCGCTTCACCAGGAGCCCGTAGCGCCCCTCCGTAGGTCTCCCCGTGCCCTGTAGCCCCAGACCCGACGAGGGCCGAACCCCGGCGCTGCCACGAGCTCGTTTCCGGCGAGCTCCGGCCGCCCCAGCTGCTGCCGCTGGCTGGGATGGATGCGGGTGAGCTCCAGCTCCCCGTAGGTGGCCTCCGCTGCCCAAATAACCCCCGGAACAGAAAACCCGAGGCCCTCCGCCGCGTTTGCTGCCGCCGGCGGCTCAACGCCGGCGAGTTAGCCGTGGTTTGACCAGGATTTGACCTCCTGTGTCAATGACAGGTGGGCCCCCACCCCTTTAGTTAGTTGACTAGATTAAGTTAATTATTTACTTTGGTTAATTAGTTTAGTCAATGACTAGTGGGCCCAGCCCTGCTAATATTTCTGTTAGAATTAGTTTAGAGTTAATTAACTCAGTTAATTAACTGAGTCACTGACCAGTGGACCCCACTGTCAGGTTTGACTCTGGAACAGCCCCTTTGACCTGCTGACGTCATGCCTGTGTCATGCTGATGCAGTAAATCAGTTCTGGTTTTAAATAAATCTTAAATGATTTATTTATTCCAGAATTTTGCTTAAACTTCAAAAAATCACAGAAATTCAACCGTAGCTCAGAATGAAATAATTTATATATGAAAAATTATCAGAAAAATTCAATCTATCCATCTGTACCATTTTCATGCATGACAAATGAAGTTAAACCTACTGTTTATATGAAAACACATATATGGCATTTAGAAATACTTATTTTAAGGTTGCATTTGAGCCCTTGGTTCAAATGGACTTCCTTCAAATTGGATGCTAGTTGCATTAGCTCAACAACATCTTATTTTCATGCCATATTCATGCATCATATTGTTGCATATGCTTGTGTTTGATTGTCGGCACCGTTCTTCTCGATAGGTCCAGCTTCGGAGACCGATCCAGAGTACCTGTCAGAGGAGCAGTGCTCTGCACGTTGTTTCACCAGGCAAGCAAACCCCCTTGTTCATTCCGATACAATCCCTCTCTCGCTCCTGCTCCCTGTTATTGCATCAGGACAACAACGATTTCAACTGCTACTTTATGTTGCGGTAGTTGAACCCATTCCTCTGCATGACCTGTCTTTCCACAGTAAATAGTTGAAACCCACTAGCATGTGTAGGAGTTGATTGAAGCCATGATGTGATCTTACCATGCCTTGCTTGCTATTGCTTAGAGTGTGTCAGGTCTAATTCATCGGGAATGAATTGGAGTGAAATGATATGTTCTGATGCTGAGGGTTAAGCGTGTGAACGCGATTTGGTAAAGGTAGCGGTGAGAGGCCATGTAGGAGTACATGGTGGGTTGTCTCACTGGAACCGTCCCTAAGAACTGAGTTCCGAGTATGTTGTCAAATGACTAGTTACTACCACACATTGGGTTCCGGTAACTCGACCCCTCTCGACTTATTAATCAACATGATCTCTGTCCATTAGTTGCAACTAGTTTCTGGTGTTTGTAGGTAGTGTTAGTAGTCTACCAAGTGGCACTCGGCCAGTGGGCTTGGGACAGACTAGGCACCGTGGCACGGTGTACCAAGCGTAGATCCACTCGGCGAGGTGGGCTTGGGAACCCTGCGCACATCATTTGGGGCCGTGAGCGACACCCCGGCCGGATCTCCCCACGGATGGAACCCGAATAGGCGATAAACCTGGACGAGAGATTTGTGTGGTTAGTCAGGTCGTGGCCGACACCCACGCCAGGCTTCCGCTTGAAGGTTCCCGAGATACACGAGATGTACCTGGCGGTAAGTGGCGAGAGCGTGCGTGAAGAAGTACACCCCTGCAGGGTTAACATGATCTATTCGAATAGCCGGGCCCGCGGATATGGACTTCTTGGATGCTTACGTGGTACATAGACAACTTGAAGTGGATACTCTAAAATACTCAAGACAAGTGTGAGTGCTATGGATGGCCTTCTTGTAGGGAGACGGGAATGAATCCATAGTGGTGTATTAAGTGGTGCTTAGTGGACTCGTGTGCGCCACCTCAAAAGAGTTACCAGCACTCGTAGAATAGGATAGCCACGGAGTCAAAGCTGGCTTGCTGCAACTAAACCCCACTTTGCCTTCTTGATACAAGTGCATGTATGATAGGATCTGATGTAAGTCTTGCTGAGTACCTTTGTACTCATTTTTGCTTAATTTATTTTTTGCAGATAGGATTGATGTCTCACTAGTAGTTCCGCTTGGACTTCGACAAGTAGCTTGTTACCTCAGCTACGATCTTGGACGAGTGTTGTAGATAGTCAGGCTCTTCAGCCTTTTTCATTTGTAGATGTCTGTACTCAGACATGTAGTGCTTCCGCTTGTTGCTTGTATGCTCTGAATGTTGGGTCATGAGACCCATGTTTGTAATACCTGGCTCTTCGGAGCCTAATGAATAAATACTTTGTTTATTAGAGTCTTGTTGTGATGCCATGTTGTATTTGCACATATTGAGCATATTGTGTGTATGTTATTGAAATGCTTGGTATGTGTGGGATCCGACACCTAGTTGTTTACCCTTGGTAGCCTATCTTACAGGGAAATGTCTCCTAGTGCTTCCACTGAGCCTTGGTAGCTTGCTACTGCTCCGGATCTCTTAGGCTGACCGGCAGGTGTCCTTCTTCGTTCCTGTGTCTGTCCCTTAGGGGAAATGTCACGCGTTGTTCCTTTAGGTCCTTGTAGCTTGCTACGACTTGGGTTCATACGTTGATGACCGACACGTTCGTTGCTGGGTCATGAATGCCTGTCTCTGTAATTTAGTGCCACTTTTGGTTTATAACTGGTCATGTCGGCCCGGGTTCTCTGTCATATGGATGCTAGCGACACTATCATATACGTGAGCCAAAATGAACAAACGGTCCTGGGCCAGGTAAGGTGGCACCCGTGGGGATACCGTGCGTGAGGCCGCAAAGTGATATGGTGTGTTACATGCTAGATCGGTGTGACTTAGGATCGGGGTCCCGACACCACCGTGTGCCCCAGGCTGCACAGCCATCTGCCATGTGCCCCTGGAAGGGCCCCAGGGCGACGCGTGGGCCGATGAGCTGGAGCGCAGGCACACAGCGTAGGTTTCCCCGGCAAGCACCTTGCCGGGGTAGTGATCTTGCCGGGCCCGGAAGCTTGTCGCTACTCCGGGTCCTGCCGGGGCGCATGACGCGCCGAGGCATCTCTTGAGATATGTATTCCTTGGCCTTCCTGGCAAGCTCCTCTTGCCAGGGTCTTGTGCTAAAGTGAAAACCTTGAGCCTGGTGCGGCCTTCCCGGCAAGCTCCTCTTGCCGGGGCCTTGATCTTCTGACTTGTATACTTTGTTCTTGAATGGCTTCATAGGGACAAGAAAGGTTCCCGGCGAGCACGTGGTAAGCCCTGCCACGGGAAGCTGCTACTGCCCGTGCACAAGTTGGGGTACTTAGTACACCGACAGGAGCCCCCGGGCCTGGGCCATACACGGTGCCGAGCGCTGTTGGGCCAGGCCCAAGACAGTGCACGGGCACGCGCGGCCCACGGCAAGCCGTATCCCTTTCCGTATCTGCCGCATCCCTCCCTAACGGCACGCGTCGATTGCGGCGTCGTGGGAGAGATCGTGGCCTGTTCTTTAATGGGAAATGCGGAACGTCCCCCACTTCCCCCTTAAAAGCAGAGGAAGCAGGGGCAGTTCCCTCCATCGTCTTCATTGCGCCTTGATTCTCCAGAAACCCCCGTCGCCCTCCGCCTCCCAAAGGTCGACAGAGAGCTCAGCTCCACTCCCTCCTCCGCCGTCCGCAGCGTCCGCAGCGCCGCCGTCCTTCCCGCCTTCCCCGCCATGGCCCCGAAGGGCTACAAGACGAAGAAGGAGAAGTCCGAGCAGGCGGCGAAGTTGGCCGCCCTGCGGAAGAAGTGCGTGGTCTTCGCGCCAAGGCTTGGTCCGAGGGAGCTCCGGGACAAATACTAGTTGTTCTGGGCGAGGGAGACCAAGGCTCATCCCCGCACCAGAGTCCTCCCCGCCGTCGCCGTCGACATGTTCCCCGGCGGGTACTTTTTCTTTGCCGCATTCTTCCACTGTGGTTTGTGCCCTCCGTACTCGGAGTTCTTCTGCGATGTAATGAATACATACGGCCTCCACCTTCTAGATTTCACCCCCAACGCCATCCTTACGATGGCCGTTTTCGCACATCTGTGCGAAAACTATGTTGGGGTTCATCCCAATGTTGCTCTTTTCCGCCACTTCTTTATGCCTAGAGTAGAATCCGGCGCTCCCCTCTCCGGCGGCATCTCCTGGATCTTCAGGCTGAACAAGAAGGACTCGTACCTGAAGGGAGAGCTCCGCGGGAAGTGGGAGGAGTGGAGAGCCGATTGGTGCTGGGTGCTAGAAGATAAGGCCGAGCGATTAACCGCGCCGCGCACGACTGCCATAGTGCGCGACAGGGATTGGAGTGAGTTGGCCCCGGAGGACAGCAAGCTCAACATCGCCCTCATTAGGATCATTCGTCTCCGGGTCGCCAATTTGACTGTTGGAGAAGTTGGAGCAGATTTCCTCCGCCGCCGCATCGCCCCTTTACAGGAAAGGAAGAGGCGTGCCTGGGAATTCGGCAACGCGGCGGATATCATGAGGCTGCGCCCTGGATTGAACTACAACTTCACCGTCTTGGAGTTGAATGGGATGGTCAAAGAGCTCTTCAAGCATGACCCCGCCCATCCGGAGTGGTTCAGACCTTCCCGGGGAGTGGTGCCGCTGTGCAACAGCACTGCCCGAGATTCCCTACGAGCGATGATGCCCGCGTGCGACTCCCACGGCGTCGTCCCCACCTGGATAGAGCCTCCACCGGAGACCGTGCTGAACTTCTTCGACAACTTGGTCGAGAAGCCCTGCAAGGCCGACGAGCAGAAGGGCCTCACCCGGGATACTACTGGCCGGGATATAGCTTACATCACATCCAGGATGGAGGAGGCCGCCACAGCCGCGACAGCGGGCGCATTTGGATACACTGTGGGCGAGGCGCAGGCCGCGGACGCAGTGAGCCAAGCAGAGGAGGCGGAAACCCTCAAGCTGCTGAAGCTCGCACCCGAGGAGTTTGCCGGGGAGCCTTCCGTGAAGTTTGCCGGGACGAGCGAGGTTGCCGGGGGGAGCGAGGCCGCTGGGCATGGCGCTGAGTCCAGCGGGCCTGCTGAGGAGGAGGAAGAGGCCGAGGCCGGAGGTTCCGAAGAAGACTCCGGCGGGTCTTTGAATCTAGACGACGATGCCTCCTCGTCCTCGGAGAACTCTCCGCCTCCGCCAAGCCCTCCGCAGCAACAGAAGAAGCGCCCCCGCAAGGCAGCGGAGACGGCTAGGCCGCAGGCGCCCCGACAGCAGCCGGCGCGCCGCGCAACGCGCGCCACCAGGACGAGCGAAGTCGTCAAGGAAGCGCCCCGTGCTCGAGCGTCAAGTGGAGGAGGATCTTCCCGGAGCGGGACGGGTGCTCCTTCCGCTCCTCGGTCCTCGGCGACGACGGGGGCTGGGTCTTCACAGCCCGTAGCCCCGGAGACCGCCAAGCGCCCGAGGGAGCCTTCTCCTCCAGCTCCTCGCGCGGGAGCACCTCAGGAGGATTTTGACTTCTCCGCCCTCAGCTCTGACGAAGAGGAAGAGGAGTAAGTACTTGCAATCCTTTTAGTTTCTTCGATTTTGTCTTGATTTTCCTTGTTTGGTTCTGATCTTGCCTTGTTTTGCTTCATAGGACCTTGGCCCAGAGGATGGCGAAGAGGGCCAAGATCCCTGTGGTCACTATCGAAGACGACTCGCCCGTCGCGGCGACAAGCGACGCGCCGGCGACGAGCTTGCCGGATCAGCCTGCTGCTCCGAGGAGCAGCCCCCAGCGCAGTCCCCAGCGTAAGTCTAGTGTTTGTCTTTCCGCTTGATGGGCGCGCTCGAGGTTATTGCTTGTACTGATGTCTCGTTGTCTTGTGCAGAAGTGGAGGCGCAGCCGCAGGAGCACCAGGAGGTCGTCCCCGACGAGCCACTTGCTCCACCCTCCCCGCCAAGGGTGAGCTCCCCGCCAAGGGAGAATGCTCCGCCAAGGACGGGTACTCCGCCAAGGGCGAGTACCCCGCCAAGGGTGAGCAGCCTGACGAGGGTGAGCACCCCGCCGAGGGAGGGCGCGGGCGGCCCTCCGCCAGCAGGGGTTACTGCTCCGCCGCCAAGGGAAAACTCCCCGGCGAGGGACCCTGTCATCGAAGAGATCCGCGAAGGTAGACCTTGCAGTTTTTTCTTCTTGGATTTGTCTTTTTGGATATTTGCTTTAATTTCTCTTTTCTTTTTGTTCTATTAGATCCTCCTACCCCAGAGCGGATGGAGACGGAGGCCACCGCTGAGGAGGAGGAGCACGGCGACGGCGGCAACGCCACTGCCGCCGAGGGAACGGCTGGAGCTGGCGAGCCAGTCGTCGAAGAGACCGTCCCGACCGCTGACGCCGCGGCTGGGGAAGGGACCGGCGACCAAACTGCTGGCCCGGAGGCCGCAGGAGCGCCGGACGCTGCACCGGCCGCCAACCCTTCCGCCTCCGCGGAGCGGTCGGGTGTCTACTTGAAGGCCGCCAACTGCTGGCCCGGAGGCTCTTGCTGCCAAGGCTGGAGCAGACTTGGAGAAGCGCGCCGCGGAGCACCGTGCGGCCAACCAGGCGGCCCTCCGCAACTTGGCGGAGGAGCGTGAAGAGCTTGCCGGGGCGCAGCAAGCCTTCCTCCTGGAGAAGGCTGAGGCAGAGGAGCAGCAGCGGCTGGCCGCCGAGGAGTTGTCTCGGCGGTAGGGAGCGCTCAACCAGCGGAAGGTCGAACTCGACAGCCACGAGGACGACCTCACCGCCCGGGAGCAAGCCATTGGCGGGGCCCTGAAGGAGGCAAAGGACGCCGCCGCTGCCGCAGAAACTGCTAAGAAGGATCTGGAGGCCAGGGTGAAGCAGCTGGAGTTGTTCCTGAAGGCGAGCGAGGACAGAGTCACTGCGCTCAATGTGGAGCGGGAGAAAGATGTCCACACCAACTCTAAGCTGCAGGTACGTCTCTTCGAGAAGGGAACAGAGCTCTCTGACGCCAAGAACTCCATTGCTGACTTAGAGCTGAAGGTCTCCACCCTGATTGACTCGCTCGACGCCGCCCGGGACCGCGAGACGAAGCTGAAGGACGAACTCTGCAAGGAGAGGAACTTGGTGGAGAGCGCCGCCGTCTCGGCGAACAACTTCAACCGGGCAGTGGAGCAGTGGACTGATGAGCTGGTCACCTCCGCTGCCAATATTGACAAGGAGATGGTGGCGCTGAGGGCGGAGCATCTCGTGTACTCCCCGGACGAGAGTCTCCCCCACAGCGCCAAGTTGAGTCTGTTCTTCAGGGGAATAGCGCCGGCACTTGCGCGGCTGCGGGAGAGGATCCCCGTGCAGCTGGCCGACGAGGCGCGTCGGCTCTGCACGGGCACCATGGAGCGGGTCTTGTCCAAGATCGTCTTCCGCAACCCCGGCATCAACCTCGTCAACGTCCTCCGCACCTTGCCGCCCGAAGCCGATCAGGAGGCGTTGAAGGCGCAGGTTGCCCATACCGTCGCCAAGGTGAACAAGATCACAAGGCGTGAAGGCGACCGCGTAGATTAGATTCCTTTATTTCTGCTTCCTTTGCCGCTGCAAAGTATGTTACGGACAAGAATCTATTAGTTATTGCGGCAAGTTATCTTTGTAATATACAATCTTATTTTGAGCGACCAATGCAGTGTTATCTTCCTTATTTTGGTCCCTTTACTTTGTACGTATTCCACCCTACGCTTTCAGGGAACTTGCCGGTAAGAAGACCCTTGCCGCGAGCGCTGAGTACTGGACTCTTAGCAGCCCGCTGGCCAAGACCTTGCCGGCAAGAAACCTTGCCGCAGCTAGTCGCAACACACTTAGATTGTTGAGCGAACTCGAAAACGAAGTAAGGGCGCGACACTTGTCGCAGCTCACTTAAGCCGTTGAGCGTGCTCGAAACAAAGTAAGGGTGCGGCTAGCCACGGGTAGGTTCCTCCGCGCACAGGTTTTCCATACAAAGTGTGGTTGTTCAAGGAAGACAACTAAAAAATTCGAAAAATTTGAATTGCTCAAAATTTGGTGACTTAGCTTTCATAAGTTGTTTGCTCCCCGACAAGGCTTCTCTTTCTTGAACAATACTTGGCTCATACCTCCATCTCCTTCCCCCCCGGCAAACTTGTGCGCGAGGAATACTCCTTCTGCTTAAGAGGGAAAGAAAAAAGAGGAGGAAAAAGAAAGTATAGGGCTTTACGGTTTGCTAGTGCTTACCGGGGATGTGCATTGCACAAGGTGTCAGATAATGCATGCAAATAACAAAGAAAAGCATGGAAATGACAAGTAGTGCGAAGCACAAAAGCTTTACTGATGCACGGGATCTGCGCCCGGCTTTGTACAAAGGTTTACATGCAACAGCGGCAAGACTTGTACAAAAGGTGGTTGCCGGAGAGGATCACGGCAACCGCGCCTTATGGGTGAAATTTGCGAAGATGCTCTATGTTCCAGGAGTTCCTCACCGGTAAGCCTTCTTCGGTCTCAAGGCGGACAGCGCCGGGCCTTGTGACTTGCCTCACCCGATAAGGGTCTTCCCACTTCGGCGTCAACTTGTTGGAATTCTTGGCGGACTGAACACGCCGAAGAACAAGGTCGCCTTCCTCGAGACTCCTGGCCTTAACCTTGCGGCTATGATAGCGACGCAAGGCTTGCTGGTATCGAGCAGCTCGTACAGCAGCCTGGAGACGTTCCTCCTCAAGGAGCAATGCGTCATCTTGTCGCAGTTGCTCTTGCTCAAGCTCATCATAAGTGAGCACTTGAGGAGATCCGTACACGAGTTCCGTGGGGAGAACTGCCTCTGCTCCGTAGACAAGAGCAAAGGGTGTCTGTCCGGTGGCTCGATTTGGTGTCGTCCTGATTGACCAAAGAGCCGCCGGCAACTCCTCTATCCAGTTTCTTCCGCACCTGTGCAGCCTGTCGAAGGTTCTTGTCTTGAGTCCACGCAGCACTTAAGCATTGGCCCTCTCCGCTTGACCATTGCTCCTCGGGTGAGCAACAGAAGCGAAGCAGACCTTGGCGCCAAGGTCTTGGACGTACTGCATGAAGGTGCGACTCGTAAATTGTGTGCCGTTGTCGGTGATGATCCTGTTAGGGATCCCGAAACGGCAAACAATCGATCTGAAGAACCTGACTGCTGACTGTGCTGTCACCTTTCTCACCGGTTCCACTTCTGGCCACTTTGTGAACTTGTCGATTGCTACGTACAAGTACTCAAAGCCCCCGACTGCGCGGGGAAAGGGGTCGAGAATATCGAGCCCCTAGACCGAGAAGGGCCAGGACAAAGGGATCGTCTGGAGAGCTTGAGCTGGCTGGTGAATTTGCTTGGCATGGAACTGGCACGCTTCACACTTGGTTACTTGTGCAGTTGCATCTTGGAGGGCTTCTGGCCACAAGAACCCTTGCCGGAACGCCTTCCCGGCAAGTGCCCTTGCGCCAATGTGGTGGCCACTTATGCCTCCATGTATCTCTGCCAACAGCTTCTGTCCATCTTCCCTGGAAATGCACTTCAACCTGACACCATTGAGTCTTCTTCTGTATAGTTCATTGCCAACGAACTGGTGCATACTTGACTGCCTGGTTATCTTCTCTATCTCTTCTGGCTCGTCGGGAAGTTCTCCAGTTTGCAGAAAACGGACGATTTGCTGCGTCCAAGCTGGAGCTTGAGGCTCAACAACAAGGACCAAAGGCATTAGGGCTGCTGCGGGGACCTCAGCTTCTACGGCAAGAACCTGCGGCTCTGCCGGAGCTGATGGTCCCCCAGCAAGCCTGCCGGGGCAAGGCTTGTCGGTAACGCCTGCTTCAACTGTACAGACCCTTGGATCTGCAGGAGCAAACTGTTCCTCAGCATCTTGATTGCTGATCTTGGGGACCTTGGCGGCGGCTTCGGGAAGATCCGCCGGCAAGTAGTCGCCGGAGACCAACTTCCTCTTCTTGTTTTGCCCAACTGATGGTGTAATGGATGGCTGAGTTAACTTGAGCACAAAGGTCCCTGGTTCCACAGGTAACTTCATGGCAGCACACTTTGAAAGGCCATCTGCAATATCATTCTGAGCTCTTGGGACGTGCTCCATTTGCAGACCTTCAAAGTGCTCTTCAAGCTTCCTCACTTCATCAACATAAGCTTCCATCAAAGGGCTCTGGTAACTCTTGTTCACTTGTCGGACCACCAACTGTGAATCTCCCCGCACAATCAACTTTTTGATCCCAAGCTCGGCCGCAATTCTGAGGCCGGCAAGCAAACCTTCATACTCTGCAGTATTGTTTGTCGCTTGTTCCTTGGGAAAGTGCATCTGGATAACATACTTGAGGTGCTCTCCGGTGGGCGCTATGAGTACCACGCCGGCACCGGCGCCTTGCAGCGAGAAAGCACCAGCAAAGTACATTACCCATTCGCTGCTCACTTCTTGGACGGGGACGCTTGTCTCTGGGACTTCTTCATCTGGTGTTGGGGTCCATTCAGCTATGAATTCTGCCAAAGCTCTGCTCTGTATGGTTGAAGTACTCTCAAACTTGAGACCAAAACTTGACAGCTCTAGTGCCCACTCGACGATCCTGCCTGTTGCTTCGGGATTTTGCAATATCCTCTTCAACGGAAAGCGAGTGACCACCGTTATCTCGTGTGCTTGGAAGTAATGGCGCAGCTTCCTTGAGGCCATGAGGAGGCCGAAAAGCAACTTCTGCACCCCAGAGTATGTTGATCTAGCCCCCTGCAAGAGGGAACTTACAAAATACACTGGGCGCTGCACCATCTTCTTTCGCACTTCTCCTTGTTCCTGCACAGATTTGTCCTTGTCGGGGCCAGAGCTTGTCGGGGAAGCCCCCTGCTTGTCGCTGGATTCGCTTGCCGGGGATGTGGGTTCCTCGTCCGCCTCCCTCTCCGCTACTAACGCAGCACTAACCACTTGATTGGTTGCTGCTAGGTACAGCAGCAACTTCTCTTGTGGTCTAGGTGGGACAAGTATCGGAGTGGAGGACAGGTATCCTTTCAAGTCTTGCAGCGCTGCCTCCGCTTCCGGAGTCCATTTCATAGGACCTGCCTTCTTCAAAATCTTGAAGAAAGGGAGGGCGCGCTCTGCTGACTTTGAAATGAACCTGCTGAGGGCCGCCACACAACCAGCAAGTCTCCTTACGTCCTTGACGCGCTTCGGGGCTTCAATTTGCTCGATGGCTTTTATCTTGTCGGGATTGGCTTCAATCCCCCTCTGGGACACAAAGAACCCGAGAAGCTTGCCGGAGAGGACTCCGTAGACGCACTTCTCGGGGTTCAACTTGAGTTGGATCTTGCGCGGATTCTCAAAGGTTTCCTCTAAGTCTTGGATCAGGGTATCTTTGCTCTTGCTTTTGACCACTATATCATCCATGTAGGCTTCTACATTTCTGTGGATCTGTGGCTCAAAAGCAGTGTGCACCACCCTTGCAAATGTTGAACCTGCATTCTTCAATCCAAAGGGCATGCGTATGAAGCAATATGTGCCACATGGAGTAATGAATGAAGTCTTCTCTTCATCTTCCTTGGCCATGAATATCTGGTGGTAACCTGAGTATGCATCAAGGAAGGAAAGCAGCTCGCATCCGGCAGTGGAGTCAACAATCTGGTCAATACGCGGCAAGGGAAATGGATCCTTGGGACACGCTTTATTCACATCAGTGAAGTCTATACAAAGTCTCCACTTCCCATTAGCCTTGCGCACGACGACTGGATTTGCTAACCACGTAGGATGGATCACGCCTCTAACCAGGCCTGCTGCTTCCAACTTCTTTATCTCTTCGGCGATGAATTCTTGGCGCTCCACGGCTTGCTTCCTGACCTTTTGCTTGACGGGCCGCGCATGAGGACAAACATCAAGCTTGTGCTCAATTACCTTCCTGGGAACGCCGGGGATGTCAGATGGTTGCCACGCAAACACATCGACATTCGCCCGCAGGAAGGCAACGAGCGCGCTTTCCTATTTGTGGTCGAGTGTAGCACTGATGGTGAAGGTACCACCAGTGCCGTCCTCCTTGGCGGACACCTTCTTGGTTGCCGGTGGAGCTGCCATGCCTTTCTTGCACTTGCCGGTGGAGCTCGATGGTGCGTCCTCGACGGCAGCGCAGCACTTCGAAGAGGTGCGTTTGCCGGAGTGGGCCCCAGAGCTCTTGCCGGACTTGGTCTTGGTCTTCCCCCCGGGAGCTTCAACGGCAAGTGTGTTGCTTTCTGCTGCGGCTGCTGCATCCCGGTAGATCTTGTCGGCGCAGATAAGCGCGTCCTTCTTGTCACCAGGGACAAAGATGACGCTTATCGGCCCCGGCATCTTGAGTACGTTGTAGGCATAGTGGGAAGCTGCCATGAACTTGGTGAGGGCAGGACGGCCAAGTATCCCATTGTATGGCAATGGGATATCGGCGACGTCAAAGGTTATCCTCTCCGTCCTGAAGTTGAGCTCCCCGCCAAAGGTCACGGGCAGCGTAATCTTCCCCTTCGGCTTGCTCCTTCCCGGGTTGATCCCTTGGAACGTCCCGGTTTCTTCGAGCTCGCCGTCCAGGATCTGTAGCTTCTTGATCACAGCTGAGGAGATCAAGTTCAGGCCGGCCCCGCCGTCAACCAACATCTTGGTGACCTTGAGGTTGCGGATGGTTGGTGAGACCAACATCGGCAAGCACCCGACCGCAGTTGTGCGGTCAGGGTGGTCCTCAAGGTCGAAGATGATGGGCGTGCTGGACCACTTCACCAGCCTGCGTGACTCGACGGGTGGCTCAACTGCATTCACTTCTCGCACCCACTGCTTGAGCTGGCGGTGGGAAGTGTGCAGAGAGGCACCTCCGTCGACACACAGAACCTCCGTGGCCTTCTGGAACTCCTGCTCGCTGTTATCTCCTTCTTCTATGTCGTCGTCGTCGTCTTCTTCCTCATTCTTGTCGCGGCCCCGGGGAGGTCTATCACCTTGCCGCTGCTTGGCCTTGCCGTGGCGTCCTCCCCGGCCATTGAACGGCCGCTTCTTGCTGGGCTCTCCTCCGCCTCCTTGGGCCTTCTCCTTGTCGCGACGCTCGTATTCAGCCTTCTGCTGCTCTACGAGGTACTCGACTCTCTTGCAGTTCTGAAGATCGTGGCCCTTGGTGCGGTGGATCTTGCAGTACTGCTTGTCGGAGCCATCCTGCTTGTCGGCTGCCGCTACAGGGGCAGGCTCCTTGCCGGAGCCGCCGGCCTGTGTCTTCTTGGCGGGAGCCTCCTTGCCGGACTGCTCGACAACAAGCACCTCCTTGCTCTTCTTCTTTCTGTTATTCCGCCGCCGGCTCTTCCTTGCCGGGGCGGCGTCTTCGCTGTCGCTTCCTCCTGCGCCAGCATCCTCTCCGGGGAGTCTCCTCCCCTCTTCGGCGCCAAAGATGTCGGGGGAAACTGTCCTCCCACGAGCACCTATGGGACCGGAGCCCCTTCTACATTGCGGTAAGGGAGCGGAGGGAGCACGAAGAGCGGATCGAGGGGCACACGCGGGCAGTTTACCCAGGTTCGGGCCGCGCGGACGCGTAAAACCCTACTCCTGCTTGGGCTGTATTGAGTTCTTGAGCTCGGGAGCTTGAAGAGCTACAGTACTAGCTACACCGAGCGAGTTGTCTAGGTTTCGAACCCCCTCTACGTTGTGCATGGGCCTCCTTTTATAGCTCAAAGGGGGTCACCGACAGGTGTCAACGTAGAGGAGGGTAAAAGTGTAATTTTGGTGGTAGTTGTAACAGTGCGTGAACAGTATATGAACAGTGGTCTTCACCTAACTTTGACAGTGGGGGACAAGGGCATTAAATGCCCGTCGCCGTCGACCCCAAAAGCGTCCGTCCATGCTTCTCCGTTCGCCACGGCGGTAGCCTCGTCACCGTGGCATGCCACCGTGTGCCCCAGGCTGCATAGCCATCTGCCACGTGCCCCTGGAAGGGCCCCAGGGCGACGCGTGAGCCGATGAGCTGGAGCGCAGGCACACAGCGTAGGTTTCCCCGGCAAGCACCTTGCCGGGGTAGTGATCTTGCTGGGCTCGGAAGCTTGTCGCTACTCCGGGTCCTGCCGGGGCGCATGACGCGCCGAGGCATCTCTTGAGATATGTATTCCTTGGCCTTCCTGGCAAGCTCCTCTTGCCAGGGTCTTGTGCTAAAGTGATAACCTTGAGCCTGGTGCGGCCTTCCCGGCAAGCTCCTCTTGCCGGGGCCTTGATCTTCTGACTTGTATACTTTGTTCTTGAATGGCTTCATAGAGACAAGAAAGGTTCCCGGCGAGCACGTGGTAAGCCCTGCCACGGGAAGCTGCTACTGCCCGTGCACAAGTTGGGGTACTTAGTACACCGACAACCACGGTGCGCCATTAGTATGCCTCCCAGGGGGCCATATATACCCAGGTGCTTTGGCATACTAATGGCGCACTCTTGCGTGATGCGCCATTAGTAACTTTGGCATACTAATGGCGCACTGTGGGATGATGCGCCATTAGTATCCTTTGGCATACTAATGGCGCACTGTGATGTGATGCACCATTAGTATGAATATTAGGTTTTTTTTACTTTTTTGTTTTTTGCACAGGTTACAAAATGTATTATTGGACAGAATATAGGCAGCACCACACAGCAACAACAGATTCATCGAATACAATAGAAGATTAGTCTCTGAATATAATTCATCATATTAGTCTCCGAATACAATTCATCATATTAGTCTCCGAATTCAAAAGACCGAACAAAGATAGAACATTATATTACAAGTCTCGAGACCGCGAGTAGCGAGTTTGTCTTCACATTACAAGTCGATATCGATCATCTAAACTACCATCGCATAGAAGAGAGTTGCGGTCATCACGATGAGCATCATCACGATGAAACTCGTCTTCATCCGGTTCCTCCAATGCTCCCTCCCCTCTCCCTCTAGATAGCGGGCGTATCTAGATTACGCCACCGCCCTAGTGGTGTACCCTTTGTAACTGTTACCGCTGAAACGGTGAACCTGTCTCCGACACTCCTCCCAGTCGTCGTAGACTCCGAGAACCTTACCCTTGTACACGACGGCATCGCTATGCACTAGCCAAACGAAACGTTAGTACCAATTCACAGACAATACATAAGCAATATATAAGTATGCAACAGAACGATCGGAAGAGAAAAGCAAGACAATAATAGCATCGATTACATCTAATTTGAACGACTGTCGAAACCAAAGAGACATACTACAAGTTCAGTAAAGTTTAATTACAACATGAGCCAATCGATGTTTCAGAACTAGACACAGCATCACTACTTTCGACTCGACTCAAGGGACCGGAGCGTGGATGAAGCCGCCGTCTATCGTGGGAGTCATGAAATCGCGGGCGTTGTCAGCCTGCATTTGTATCATTGTGTCTATGTCACTGTTGGACGATTGATTTCTGAGGTAAAACTTCCACGAGGTACGAAGGACATCTTGATGGATGATTTCCGCAAACTCCGAGTGGATGCGAAAGAATTCTTGTCTGATGTCCGCGTCCTGGATTGCCGACATGATTGCGGCCCAATCTTTGAGTTTACTAGGTAGCAGAAGGTGATGATGGTCCCGTATGATCGCTCGCATGTGATGGATGGCGTAGTAGGCACCCTTCTGACCGCCAGGCGGCTGCTTGACGCAGCAGAACGTCGTATTGTGGGCGAACACGTGCTTGCCGTACTTACGAAGAGGCCTGGTGAAGGTGCCTCCAGATTTGGCATAGACGGGGAGAACATCATCAAGAACTTTCTTGACATTTGTGTAGTCTACCTTCGACTGACGGTCCGAGTCGAAATACGTGGCCATGGAATATTTCGGGCTTAGGAGGATGAGTGTGCAATGTGTGTCACTGCACAAAACACGGAATGTTAAAAGAAAAACGATCGAAATCTCAGAATTCATATGTTACGGGGCGGTTGAGGGGACGACTTACTCGGGAAAGTAAGGCACGCGGAAGTTATCCTTATCTCGGTTTGCCAGAATGACGCCTTCGAGGTAAGAACTCGTGACTTGCCGGTCCCCAGCGCTGCCCAAGATCTTGGCACGCATGTAGAAGGGGTCGACTATCACGATGTCTGGGGTCTTGTCTCTAATGATCCGCATCTCCATACTCAGCGAAAATAGCCGAACGAAGGTGTAGTGCAGCGGATGAAGGTTAAACATAGCGAAGATGTCATCAAACCGCAAGACGAACGTACCCCCGATGGAGTTATCCACAAAGCCCTTGCCCTCTGGCACCTTGGCCGCGAAAACCGGGTATGCCACATCCTTCTCTCTGAGACGCCGCTTCTCCAAAGAAAGAACACTGTCATGCAGACTCCGCATAGCACCCGTTGCAGCATTGAGCATATTAGTCGGTAGCATCGGCCTACCCGCCACATGCACCCTCCTCATTATATCCTCAGGTGAAGGTGGCCCATCCTGAGCACGGATCGTACTCATTGCCGTCTGGCTCGCACCCTTGTTACTCTTTCTTTTCCGTGGCTTCTTCTTCTCCTGTAATGGGACCGAGTTCTTCTCACAGACCGCCTTCTTGAGTGTGTTCGGGCTGACAATATTTCGCACCTCGGCTATCTGAGGCTCGGTGAAGTCGGCAGCTGGAGACGTCTCCTGAGAACTAAACGGGAGACGACGCCTGTTGCAACTTGGTTTCTCCGCGGTACCAGCTAGATCACGCACGTCTTTTGTAGGGTTGGGTTCTTGAGAAGGAGGCGCCATGAATTCACCCATGATCGGCAAAGTACTCATCGACGTTGGCAAATGTATCGTCGTCATTGTCGTCGTCTTCGTTCGGATCCTGTGCCATATGCATGTTGGAAATATGCCCTAGAGGCAATAATAAATTGGTTATTATTATATTTCCTTGTTCACGATAATCGTTTATTATCCATGCTAGAATTGTATTGATAGGAAACTCAGATACATGTGTGGATACATAGACAAACACCATGTCCCTAGTGAGCCTCTAGACGACTAGCTCGTTGATCAATAGATGGTTACGGTTTCCTAACCATGGACATTGGATGTCGTTGATAACGGGATCACATCATTAGGAGAATGATGTGATGGACAAGACCCAATCCTAAGCCTAGCACAGATCGTGTAGTTCGTATGCTAAAGCTTTTCTATATGTCAAGTATATTTTCCTTAGACCATGAGATTGTGCAACTCCCGGATACCGTAGGAATGCTTTGGGTGTACCAAACGTCACAACGTAACTGGGTGGCTATAAAGGTGCATTACAGGTATCTCCGAAAGTGTCTGTTGGGTTGGCACGAATCGAGACTGGGATTTGTCACTCCGTATGACGGAGAGGTATCTCTGGGCCCACTCGGTAGGACATCATCATAATGTGCACAATATGTGATCAAGGAGTTGATCACGGGATGATGTGTTACGGAACGAGTAAAGAGACTTGCCGGTAACGAGATTGAGCAAGGTATCGATATACCGACGATCGAATCTCGGGCAAGTGCTATACCGATAGACAAAGGGAATTGTATACGGGGTTGATTGAATCCTTGACATCGTGGTTCATCCGATGAGATCATCGTGGAGCATGTGGGAGCCAACATGGGTATCCAGATCCCGCTGTTGGTTATTGACCGGAGAGTCGTCTCGGTCATGTCTGCGTGTCTCCCGAACCCGTAGGGTCTACACACTTAAGGTTCGGTGACGCTAGGGTTGTAGAGATATAAGTATGCGGAAACCCGAAAGTTGTTCGGAGTCCCGGATGAGATCCCGGACGTCACGAGGAGTTCCGGAATGGTCCGGAGGTAAAGATTTATATATAGGAAGTCCTATTTTGGCCACCGGAAAATGTTCGGGATTTTTCGGTATTGTACCGGGAAGGTTCTAGAAGGTTCCGAAGTGGGGCCCACCTGCATGGGGGGACCCACATGAACGTGGGTAGTGGGGGAAAGGCCCCACACCCCTGGTCAAGGTGCACCAAGATCCCCCCTTAGAAGGAATAAGATCATATCCCGAAGGGATAAGATCAAGATCCCTAAAAAGGGGGGATAACAATCGGTGGGGAAAGGAAATGATGGGATTTCTTTCCCCCACCTTTGCCAACGCCCCAATGGACTTGGAGGGCAAGAAACCAGCCCCCTCCACCCCTATATATAGTGGGGAGGCGCATGGGAGCAGCACCCGAAGCCCTGGCGCCTCCCTCTCCCTCCCGTGACACATCTCCCTCCTCCCAGAGCGCTTGGCGAAGCCCTGCTGGAATCCCGCTACTTCCACCACCACGCCGTCATGCTGCTGGATCTCCATCAACCTCTCCTCCCCCCTTGCTGGATCAAGAAGGAGGAGACGTCCCCGCTCCGTACGTGTGTTGAACACGGAGGTGCCGTCCGTTCGGCGCTAGGATCATCGGTGATTTGGATCACGACGAGTACGACTCCATCATCCCCGTTCTCTTGAACGCTTCCGCTCGCGATCTACAAGGGTATGTAGATGCACTCCCCTTTATGCTCGTTGCTAGATTACTCCATAGATAGATCTTGGTGATGCGTAGGAAAAATTTTGATTTTCTGCTACGATCCCCAACAGTGGTATCAGAGCTAGGTCTATGCGTAGTATCTTGCACGAGTAGAACACAAAGTAGTTGTGGGCGTAGATCATGTCAATTCTCTTGCCGTTACTAGTCTTATCTTGATTCGGCGGCATCGTGGGATGAAGCGGGCCGGACCGACCTTACACGTACTCTTACGTGAGACAGGTTCCACCGACTGACATGCACTAGTTGCATAAGGTGGCTAGCGGGTGTCTGTCTCTCCCACTTTAGTTGGATCGGATTCGATGAAAAGGGTCCTTATGAAGGGTAAATAGAAATTGGCATATCATGTTGTGGTTTTGGCGTAGGTAAGTAACGTTCTTGCTAGAAACCTATAGCAGCCACGTAAAAACTTGCAACAACAATTAGAGGATGTCTAACTTGTTCTTGCAGCATGTGCCGTGTGATGTGATATGGCCAAAAGGATGTGATGAATGATATATATGTGATGTATGAGATTGATCATGTTCTTGTAATAGGAATCACGACTTGCATGTCGATGAGAATGACAACCGGCAGGAGCCATAGGAGTTGTCTTATTTATTGTATGACCTGCGTGTCACTAAATAACGCCATGTAATTACTTTACTTTATTGCTAAACGTTAGCCATAGTAGTAGAAGTAATGTTTGGCGAGACGACTTCATGAAGACACGATGATGGAGATCATGATGATGGAGATCATGGTGTCATGCCGGTGACGATGATGATCATGGAGCCCCGAAGATGAAGATCAAAAGGAGCAAAATGATATTGGCCATATCATGTCACTATTTGATTGCATGTGATGTTTATCATGTTTTACATCTTATTTGCTTAGAACGACGGTAGTGAATAAGATGATCTCTCACTAAAATTTCAAGAATTGTGTTCCCCCTAACTGTGCACCGTTGCTAAGGTTCGTTGCTCCGAAGCACCACGTGATGATCGGGTGTGATAGGTTCTAACGTTCGCATACAACGGGTGTAAGACAGATTTACACACGCGATACACTTAGGGTTGACTTGACGAGCCTAGCATGTACAGACATGGCCTCGGAACACGGAAGACCGAAAGGTCGAACATGAGTCGTATAGACGATACGATCAACATGAAGATGTTCACCGTTGATGACTAGTCCGTCTCACGTGATGATCGGACACGGCCTAGTCGATTCGGATCATGTATCACTTAGATGACTAGAGAGATGTCTATCTGAGTGGGAGTTCATTAGATGAACTTCATTGTCATGAACAATAGTCTAAGTTGTCTTTGCAAATTATGTAGTAGACCAATAACTGCGTTGTAGCTCCCTGTTTAATATGATCCTAGAGAAAGACTAAGTTGAAAGATATTGTAAGCAAGGATGCGGACTGGGTCCGTAGTCCGAGGAGTGTCCTCACTGCTGCACAGAAAGCTTACGTCTTTGATGCACCGCTCGATGTGCAAACCCCTACAACATTGTCTGTGGATGTTGTGAACACCTGAGAGACACGTCCTGATGACTACTTGATAGTTTAGTGCACCATACTTTACGGCTTAGAATCGGGATTCCAATGACGTTTCGAACGCCATAGAACATATGAGATGTTCTAAGAGCTGAAATTGGGATTTCAGGCTCATTCCCGTGTTGAGAGGTATGAGACCTCTAACAAGTTCTTTTGCCAAAAGGATGGAGGAGAATAGCTCAACTAGTGAGCATGTGCTCAGAATGTCTGAGTGCTAAAATCACTTGAACCAAGTGGGAGTTAATCTTCCAGGTGAGATAATGGTTGACGGAATTCTCTAGACACTATCACCAAGCTACTAGAACTTCGTGATGAACTATGACATGCAAAGGATGGAGATGATCCCGGTGCTGTTAGCGGTTCTTGGTACCGCAAAAGTAGAAATCAAGGAGGAGCATCAAGTGTTGATGGTTTAACAAGACCACTGGTTTCAAAAGGGGTAAGGGCTAGAAGGGAAACTTCATGAATGGCAAACCTGTTGTCGCTCTGATGAAGGAACCCATGGTTAAACCCAAACCTTGAGACTAAGTGCTTCTATTGTACGGGGAACGGTCACATGATAGCGGAACTACCCCAAATACATGGTAGATATGATAGCTGGCAACTTCAACAAAGTATATTTGATATACGTGTTATTGATGTGTACCTTACTAGTACTCCTTGTAGCACATGGGTATTGGATACCGGTTCAATTGCTATTATTAGTGACTTGAAGCAAAAGCTACGGACATAACGGAGACTAGCTAAGGGCGAGGTGACGATGTGTGTTGGAAGTGTTTCCAAGGTTGATAAGATCACCATCGCACACTCCCTCTATTTTCGAGATTAGAGTTGAACCTAGATAAATGTTATCGGGTGTCTACGTTGAGCATGAATATGATTAGATCATGTTCATTGCAATACGGTTATTCATTTAAGTTAGAGAATAATGGTTATTCTGTTTACATGAATAATACCTTTATGGTCATGCACCCAATGGTTTGTTGAATCTCGATCATAGTAATACACATGATGATAATATTAATGCCAAAAGATGTAGAGTTAATAATGATAGTACCACTTTCTTGTGGCACTGCCGCTTAGGTCATTTTGGCATAAAATGCATGAAGAAACTCCATGCTGATGGACGTTTGGAGTCACTTGATTTTGAATCGCTTGACACATGCGAGCCATGCCTCATGGGCAGGATGACTGAGATCCCGTTTTCAGGTACAATGAAACGGGTAAGTGACTTGTTGGAAATCATACATGCTGATGTATGTGATCCAATGAGAATTAAGGCGTGTGGTGGATATCGTTATTTTCTCATCTTCACTGACGATTTGAGTAGATATGGGTATATTTACTTAATGAAGCAAAAGTCTGAAACGTTTGAAAAGTTCAAGCAATTTTAGAGTGAAGTTAAGAATCATCATAACAAGAAGATCATATTCCTACGATCTGATCAAGGGGAGATTTTCTGAGTTATGAGTTTGGCAATCACTTAAGACATTGTGGAATCGTTTCGCAGTTGAAGCCACCTGGAACACCACAGCGTAATGGTGTGTCCGGACGTCGTAATCGAACCTTATGAGATATGGTGCGATCTACCGCTATTATTTTGAGGTTATGCATTGGAGACAGCTGCATTCACTTTAGATAGGGCACCATCTAAGTCCGTTGAGACGACGCTGTCTGGTTTGGCAAGAAACCAAAGTTGTCGTTTTCTTGATGTTTGGGGCTGCGATGCTTATGGCTTCAGCCGGAAAAAGCTCAAACCCAAAGCGGACAAATACATCTTCATAGAATACCCAAAGGTAACATTTGGGTATACCTTCTATCTCAGATCCAAGGGCAAAAATGTTTGTCGCTAAGAACGGGTCCTTTCTCGAGAAGGAGTTTCTCTCGAAAGATTTGAGTGGGAGGAAGATAGAACTTGATGAGGTTGTCGAACCCTCACTTCAACCGGAGAGTAGTACAACACAGAAAGATGTTTCTGTGGAACCTACGACAGTTGAAGGGGAAACTAATGATAGTGATCATGAAGCTTCGGATCAAGTTGCTATCGAACCTCGTAGGTCGACAAGGATATGTACTACTCCTGAGTGGTACGGTGATCTTGTCTTAGAGGTCATGTTGTTGGACAACGATGAGCCTACGAACTATGGAGAAGCGATGGTGGGCCCATATTCCGACAAATGGTTAGAAGCCGAGAAATCCGAGATAGGATCCATGTATCGAAACAAAGTATGGACTTTGGTGGACTTGCCCGATGACTGGCAAGCCATTGAGATAAATGGATCTTTAGGAAGGAAGACGGACGTGGACGGTAATGTCACCGTCTATGAAGCTCGACTTGTGGCGAAGAGTTTTCCACAAGTTCAAGGAGTTGACTACGATGAGATTTTCTCACCCGTAGCGATGCTTAAGTCCGTCGGAATCATGTTAGCATTAGCTGCATTTATGAAATCTGGCAGATGGATGACAAAACAAGTTTCCTTACCAGTTTTCGTAAGGAAAGGTTGTATATGATACAATCAGAAAGGTTTTGTCGATCCTAAGGATGCTAAAAGATATGCTAGCTCCAGCGATCCTTCTATGGACTAGAGCAAGCATCTCGGAGTCGGAATATATGCTTTGATGGAGTGATCAAAGTTTTTGGGTATACAAAGTTTGTTAGAAACTTGTATTTGCAATAAAGTGAGTGGGAGCACTACAACATTTCTGATAAGTGTATGTGAATGACATATGATTGATCTGAAATGATGTAGAATTTCTGGAAAGCATAAAGGGTTGTTTGAAATGAGTTTTTCAAAGGAAGACCTAGATAAAGCTGCTTACATATTGGGCATCAAGATCTATACAGATAGATCAAGACGCCTGGTGATACTTTCAAAAGAACACACACCTTGGCATGATTTTGAAGGAGTTCAAAATAGATCAGTCAAAGAAGGAGTTCTTACCTGAGTTGTAAGGTGTGAAGTTGAGTAAGACTCAAAGCTTGACCACGGCAGAAGAAAGAGGAAGGACGAAGGTCGTCCCCTATGCTTTTGTCATAGGCTCTATACGGTATGCCATGCTAAGTACCGCACCTGATGTGTGCCTTGCCACATGTCTGGCAAGAGGGTACAAAGGTGATCCAGGAGTGGATCACTAGATAGTGGTCAAAATTATCCTTAGAGGAATAAGGAAATGTTTCTCGGTTATGGAGGTGATTAAAGAGTTCGACGTAAACAGTTACGTCGATGCAAGCTTAGCACCTATCCGGGTAACTCTAAGTGGAGATACCGGATACGTATAATGGAGCAACAGTTTGGAATAGCTCCAAGTGGAACGTGGTAGCAGCATCTATGATATGACATAAAGTTTTGCGAAGTACATAGGGATCTGAATGTTGCAGACCCGTTGACTACAACCTCTCTCACAAGCATAACATGATCAAACCCAGAACTCATTGAGTGTTAATCACATATTGATGTGAACTAGATTACTGACTCTAGTGAACTCTTTGGATGTTAGTCACATGGCGATGTGACCTGTGAGTGTTAATCACATGGTGATGTGAACTAGATTATTGACTCTAGTGCAAGTGGGAGACTGTTGGAAATATGCCCTAGAGGCAATAATAAATTGGTTATTATTATATTTCCTTGTTCACGATAATCGTTTATTATCCATGCTAGAATTGTATTGATAGGAAACTCAGATACATGTGTGGATACATAGACAAACACCATGTCCCTAGTGAGCCTCTAGACGACTAGCTCGTTGATCAATAGATGGTTACGGTTTCCTAACCATGGACATTGGATGTCGTTGATAACGGGATCACATCATTAGGAGAATGATGTGATGGACAAGACCCAATCCTAAGCCTAGCACAGATCGTGTAGTTCGTATGCTAAAGCTTTTCTATATGTCAAAGTATCTTTTCCTTAGACCATGAGATTGTGCAACTCCCGGATACCGTAGGAATGCTTTGGGTGTACCAAACGTCACAACGTAACTGGGTGGCTATAAAGGTGCACTACAGGTATCTCCGAAAGTGTCTGTTGGGTTGGCACGAATCGAGACTGGGATTTGTCACTCCGTATGACGGAGAGGTATCTCTGGGCCCACTCGGTAGGACATCATCATAATGTGCACAATATGTGATCAAGGAGTTGATCACGGGATGATGTGTTACGGAACGAGTAAAGAGACTTGCCGGTAACGAGATTGAGCGAGGTATCGGTATACCGACGATCGAATCTCGGGCAAGTGCTATACCGATAGACAAAGGGAATCGTATACGGGATTGATTGAATCCTTGACATCGTGGTTCATCCGATGAGATCATCGTGGAGCATGTGGGAGCCAACATGGGTATCCAGATCCCGCTGTTGGTTATTGACCGGAGAGTCGTCTCGGTCATGTCTGCGTGTCTCCCGAACCCGTAGGGTCTACACACTTAAGGTTCGGTGACGCTAGGGTTGTAGAGATATAAGTATGCGGAAACCCGAAAGTTGTTCGGAGTCCCGGATGAGATCCCGGACGTCACGAGGAGTTCCGGAATGGTCCGGAGGTAAAGATTTATATATAGGAAGTCCTATTTTGGCCACCGGAAAATGTTCGGGATTTTTCGGTATTGTACCGGGAAGGTTCTAGAAGGTTCCGAAGTGGGGCCCACCTGCATGGGGGGACCCACATGAACGTGGGTAGTGGGGGAAAGGCCCCACACCCCTGGTCAAGGCGCACCAAGATCCCCCCTTAGAAGGAATAAGATCATATCCCGAAGGTATAAGATCAAGATCCCTAAAAAGGGGGGATAACAATCGGTGGGGAAAGGAAATGATGGGATTTCTTTCCCCCACCTTTGCCAACGCCCCAATGGACTTGGAGGGCAAGAAACCAGCCCCCTCCACCCCTATATATAGTGGGGAGGCGCATGGGAGCAGCACCCGAAGCCCTGGCGCCTCCCTCTCAATCCCGTGACACATCTCCCTCCTCCCGCAGCGCTTGGCGAAGCCCTGCTGGAATCCCGCTACTTCCACCACCACGCCGTCGTGCTGCTGGATCTCCATCAACCTCTCCTCCCCCCTTGCTGGATCAAGAAGGAGGAGACGTCCCCGCTCCGTACGTGTGTTGAACACGGAGGTGCCGTCCGTTCGGCGCTAGGATCATCGGTGATTTGGATCACGACGAGTACGACTCCATCATCCCCGTTCTCTTGAACGCTTCCGCTCGCGATCTACAAGGGTATGTAGATGCACTCCCCTTTATGCTCGTTGCTAGATTACTCCATAGATAGATCTTGGTGATGCGTAGGAAAAATTTTGATTTTCTGCTACGATCCCCAACAATGCATGTTCGGATCCAGTGCCATAGGGATGTCCGGCACCGTTGCGGCGGTCTTGCCATGGCTTGGCGCCGGCACGACTGACGGTGTTGTCTTTGGGGTGGTGTCCCCCACCCCAAAACGAATCTGGCTCTTCGGCCAAAGCAGGGGCCAGCTTAGGCAGGAGCTGAGGGTCATCACATCATCTTCGTCGGCCCCGACGGGTTGAATCGGAGGTAACAACTCGCCGCAGCCTGGCAGCACCCGAACCAGTTGAACCTATACAAGGTGTGTGGCATCGGAGTACCGTGGAACACGGGGTTGCCCGGTTGAACGATTTTTCCCTTGGCGACATCGACCAACTCGTTGTTCACGAAGTGCAGGAGAGTGCACGGAATGTCGGCAGCACCCTGCGAAAACATGTAGGGCATCAGGGATGCCCAGTCAAAGGCAAGGAGATGAAGTCCTCGGCCGAGAGAGGCTTAATTAGTTACCGTGATGATGGCGTTGAGCTCGGCTAATGTCGAGGCACCGCCAACGGCGGGCGTGCAATTGACGGAGGGGCCGCTTGCTGCAGAGGTGCCGGCCGGCGTACACCCGGGTGCATTAAGCTCCCGTGCCGGCGTCGGAGACACCAATGCCGCCTCCGCCGGAGACACCAATGGCCGCCCGCAATCCACGTCGTCAGCCCCTGAATCAAGGTAGGCATAATGCCGGTGAGCGTCGATCCCAGTTGTAGTTGCACTTGCTCTTGGACAATCTCCGGAATCCGCGCCACTTGTGCCTTGAGTTCTTGAACCTCGCGCGACTGGCTTTCCGAGCTAGTCTTTTTCTCCTTTCGCCCACCAGTGTTATAGTATGACGACCATTTTGTGGACAAGCCTTTGCCGGTCACACGACCAGCTGACGACGGCTTACTGAGCTTATCCTTTTTTTTCATTGCATTCAACGCCCTATTTAGGGTGGTGTCCCAAGGGTTGCTCTTAGTCGACCCCGCGCTACTGCTTTCAGTCGCCTGCGGAAGGAATGTGAACCATTTAGAAATTTGGCTTCATTAATTTGAATGCAACCATATGGAGCTAATTACGCGGGGGTGTATTCCTTACCAGAACAAGCTCAAGCGCCCTGGTCTTCGGATCCGTGGTAAGCTCCTTTGTTTTCGGGTCCTTCTTGTACCGGGCCCTGACAAAGTTCCTGGTCTGCTTGTCACCGTATTTATCAAAGAGGGGCGGTACGCCTTGCTCGGCACGCTCCGCCTCCTCCTTGTCCCATATAGGCTCCGCCACTCTGTAACCGCCGGGACCGAGTGTGTGTTCCCCTAAGTTTAGCTCCCGCATTTCTTTCCCCCACTGACTTGATTCGGAGGTTGCGGTGCTCTCGCACTTGATCTTGAAGTCATTGTAGTCATCTTCGGTGATCGAAGGATTTTTCTCCTTGATCTTCTCATAACTAAAACCTTTGTCAATCATTCTCTTCATCGTGCTTTTCCAAGTAAATAGGGCCGTGCTCTTCCTCGTGAGGGCCGCATTGTTCACTTTATTCCCTTTGAGGCTTGTGTTTTCAAATTCAGCGGGGAACTTGTATCATTCGTGCAGCTTCGTGAAGAGGAGGTTGCGCAAATTTCCTCGGTCAGGATGCCTTAGGTTCTCGGTGTTGATCGAGACGGTGCTCCGGAGAATGCACCCGAGCTTGAAGCGAGTACCCCTTGACTATTCGTTCGGGCGCCGTTGGATTCCCGTCGGAGTCCACTTCAGTAAATTCCTCCTTGACGGTGCGGAGCACGGTCGGGCGCCGGTCCTATCGTTGCCTCTTCGGTTGGCTGCCATCTGTGCGTGCGCCTCCATCATCAGTGGTGGCATCCTCGGCGCACCATCAGTGGTGTCATCCCCGATGGCACCATCAGTGTGGTCATCCTCGGCAGCACCATCAGTGGTGTCAGGATCGGTGTCTTTCGTGGCGTCCTCATACAAGTGAGGTTGTTCCTCCATCTCCTGGGACAGCTCCCAGAATGCCTTGCTTCCCAAACCGCCGGCCTCATCGTTGTGGGCCATGTTTCTCTCTAAATAGGAAAAAAGTTTGGTCAAAAAGTTGGTTATTGTCAAGGAACAAGATCATGGTCTCATCATTTAGGGTTTGTCGACACCGAGGCATCCTAAAAGCTAAGCTTTTATCATTGAGGATTTTTCCACGCCGAGGCACCCTAAATGTCTAAGCTTTCATCATTTAGGTTTTTATCGACACCGAGGCACCCTAAAAGCCAAGGTTTTATAATTTTTGGTTTGTCGACACCGAGGCATCCTAAAAGCTAAGCTGGGAAGGAGAATTCTAAGTTGGGCCTAATCACTTGGCTCTATTGCCGCCTAGTGTTTAATACAGCAAGAATAAAGGGGCAGTTGATCCTACTTAATTAAGTACTAAGATACCCCGGCCCATGCATTAGTCACAAGCACCCCATATGTCCTATTTTTAGCAAAGTCATGCTAAAATTCACGGAAAATTTCAGCATGACCTTTGCTGAAAATAGGACATATGGAGTGCCCGAATTTGCCGGAACGGTAGTTAATCGACATTCCAGCAAACTCAAGGGCCTCTCGGGGTACCT
Source organism: Secale cereale (assembly GCA_902687465.1). Classification (NCBI taxonomy): domain Eukaryota; kingdom Viridiplantae; phylum Streptophyta; class Magnoliopsida; order Poales; family Poaceae; genus Secale; species Secale cereale. The sequence continues at coordinate 897,824,856 of LR738715.1, forward strand.
GCAAAATCATAACGACACGATGGTCGGAGATAAAACCCAGCAAAAAGCTGCTCCAGGTTCACCAACTGACTGATACTCATGGATAAGCAAAGCAAACTACTACTACCAAAACAAGAACCAGACAAACTGATATATAATGTCAAGCATGTCTAATACCAGCAGTTAATTGTAGCTTTTGCTTTTCAGTGCCAAATTCTAGCTAGTACCAGTAGTTAATTAGGTTAATTACCCGCTGTTAATAACAACACATATTTTAGTTAGCTAGTACCAGTGCTATTACCCAGCAGTTAATTAGCTTTTGCTTTTGCTTTTCAGTGCCAAATTCTAGCTAGTACCAGCAAATTAACATCTAGCAGCAATCATTTTCAAATATATATACAAGACAGTAGGTAAAAGGAATTTATATGTGCCCACTGGACATTTTTATATTAACCTAAGGAAAATGAATAGTTAGGTTAATTACCCATTGTTAATAACAACACCTATATAAGAGAAACACCTGCTGTATTATCTAAATATAATGAGCATGATTTGCATTCCCTTCAACAAACAAAAAATAAATGTATGTGTGGCCTTATTATTTATCGAAGAGGGGCGGTAGGCCTTATTATTTTTGTATTATCTCAATAAAATGAACCAATTGAAAGCTACAAGTGTGACAAGTGTCAACCTTGGGAGATTCTTTGGTTTTGATTGTAATTTTCCTTCTTAACTGTCTTTTGCGCAAATGTTAGTGTTCTGCTGTCTTTTTTTTGTCGGTGTTTACCTGACTTGCATCTTGACAATATATTCAGATGAGCAACAGGAATTTTCTACTCAATATATAAGATGGCATTGCTGCTCACTTCACTATCCAACACTTGGCATTTTCTACTCAATATATAAGATGGCATTTTCATAAAGTAATGCTATTGGAGATCTTTTTAGTCTCCTCCATTTAGGTTTGCGTAATTCAAAAGTGAAGATGCTCCCGAGGTCTATTGAAAAGCTTTCAAATTTGTTGACACTGGACCTTTATAGATAAGATATACATTATTTGCCTAGTGGGGTTGTCAAACTGAAGAAGCTTAGGCACTTATTTGCTGAGAAAATGAATTATCTAGATTGGAGGGATATTCATTGTCACAGTGGTATGACCATCCCCATTGGTCTTGGGAATCTAACAAACCTGCAAATCCTACGAACATTGGAAGTGCAGGGTGACTCAGTTAGACATCTAGGGGAGCTGAGGCAACTGAAAAGCTTGACGTTATCAAATATAAAGGGAATCTACTGTGGACGCATCCGTGAGTCTCTAGTTCAGATACAATATTTTTCCAAGCTATCTGTGAATGCAAGTGATGAGAACGATTTCTCTTGTTGAACGTCCTCCCGCCAAATCTGCAGACGCTATCGTTGAGAGGACGATTAGGGCTCGTCGGTGTCGGTGTCGGTGTCGGACCAGCGTCGTGCTCGCCTGAGGTAGCCATGGTGGGAGGACGCAAGAAAACCTAGGGGAAAGGAGGGGAGGGGAGGGGAGGTATCACCTGGGGGGAGCCGCGCCGACGAGGTAGGGCTTGGGGGAGCCGCC
>LR738715.1:897826620-897844752 GCA_902687465.1 Secale cereale
TCAGGGGAGAGGGGGTGGAGTCCGGCGGGGGTCGGGGCGGCGGCGTCGGGGCAGCGCGCGGGGGTCGGGGCGGGGGGGCGGCGGCGCGGGGGAGTAAGAGGGAGAGGGCGCAGCGTCTGGAGAGGGAGAGGGGAAGGGATCGATCTGGGCGAGGGCGAGGGAGAGAGGGAATAGATGGGGGCAGAATACTAATGGCGCACCTCCCCCTGGTGCGCCATACGTACATCTATACTATTGGAGCACCTCCCCCTGGTGCGCCATTAGTATTTTTTTATTTCTGTTCGAGCCAACAGGTTATCTTTCACCAAACCTCATCCACATCAAATCCCATCTAGTAGCCCGACTGGTCAGGACGCATCTCTCACACCAGGAGGTCCTGGGTTCGATTCCCAGGCTCCACAATTTTTTTATGCATTTAAAATGTTGTTTGATACTTATTTGTGTTTAAATATGTTCAAACTTGTTTAAATCATAACAGTAGTATTTTTTATAAAATAGTAATAATTTTTTTTAAAATATCATCAAATTTTTTATTTGAAAATATAAATGAATACGAAAAATATCATCAAATTTATTATTTGAAAGTATCATGAGTTCATGGGTCAGCGGCGGCGGCCGGTGGAGAGGGGGAGGTTGCGGTGGGTCGTCGGCGGCGGTGTAGTAGGGGAGGGTGCGGGGGGTCAGCGGCGGCGGCCGGTGGAGCGGGGGGTGCTCAGCGGCGAGGGGGACCGGATCTAGGATTTGGATAGTTTGCGGCCGCGGTCTTGGATTTGGCTTTGTGTATAACCGTGGCGGTGAAATACCGGTCTTCTTTTAGGAAGCTCTTGGCCCATCTGACACGGAACATCTCCTCGATCCTTCCGTAGTATCTGTCCTTGTCGTTACCGATGTAGGATTCCATCGTTACCCCGGAGTTCTGATAACCATCGCTCTTCATGTCCTTGGCCTCGGTGTAGAATGTGTAGCCGTTGATATCGTACGCCTCATAGGTCATCAGGTTGTGGTCGGCGCCCTGTGACAAGCCGAATATGAGTTGTTCTTCCGCGGAAGAATCCTCATGTAAAGGGTACGACAGAAGCTTCTGCTTGAACCAACGCGTGAAACATGAGTTGTGCTGTTTGATTATATCTCCGTCCATCCTCAGTAGGCCTCGGTCATTGTACGTCTTCTCAATAAAGGTTTTGTGCTCTATCACCCAAGGATCGACCACGTCTATGTGGTGTAGCGCGACTAGGTTTGCTCTTGCAAAGTCGGAGAGTCGACCCTCGAAGTCGACATGCATTTCGCGGTGACCCTCACGGTGACCCCATCCATCGAGCCTACCGAGGTGCCTGTTGACGGGCAGACCAACGGGGTTCTCGATGCCTAGATAATTCGTGCAGTAGGAGATGCACTCTTCGGTCAGAAAGCCCCTGGCTATGCTTCCCTCTGGACGTGACATGTTGCGAACGTATCCTTTGTTGACACCATTCATCCTTTCGAACGGCATCATGCTGTGCAGGAACGTCGGCCCGAGTTGGATGATATCGTCCACGATATGGACCAGCAGATGCACCATAACATCGAAGAATGCGGGCTGGAAGTACATCTCAGGCTCGCATAGTATCACCATGATCTCTTCCTGTAGCCTTCTGAGTTGCCTCACGCCAACCGACTTCCGAGAGATGACGTCGAAAAAGTTGCATAGGCCAAATAGCGTTTCACAGACGTGCCCGTCCATGATCCCACGAGTCTAGGTATCTGCTTATCTTCCCCGCGTAACCGTAAGGAAGTTTTACTCCTACGAGGCAGGTGAAAAACTGGTCGATCTCCTCCTGACTTAGGGTGAAGCACGCGGGAGGGTAGTCATTTCCGGTCTTCTTGGCCTTTTTGCCTTTGCGACGACTTTCCGTGTCCAGCTTCGCCTCATCATCATCATCATTAGCGTGAAGCTCCTGCCTGATGCCCATTGATTTCAAGTTTGCCCTTGCTTTCGGCCCATCTTTGGTCCTCTCTGGCATGTTGAGCAGGGTACCAAGAAAACTCTCGCACACGTTCTTCGTGATATGCATGACATCAAGCCTGTGAGGCACACGGTGGATCTTCCAGTACGACAAGTCCCAGAAAACAGACCTCGTTTTCCATACCTTCAGCAGCGGCTCTGGCGCCTTTCGCTTCTTTCCCGGCTCTGGCGCCTTTTGCTTCTTTCCCGGCAGTGGGCAATCTTTCCAATATTTCAATAGCTCATCTATTTACTCACTGCTCCTCGTACGCGGGCGTCTTCGGGGTTCGGTTTCACCATCGAACAGATCCTTGCGTTTTCTCCACATGTCATCGTCGTGAAGCCACCTTCGATGTCCCATGAACACGGTTTTTGAAGACCCGAGATCTCTATCTAGCTGGCGATACGTTGTGTCATCCATGCACCTGATGCATCCAGAAAATCCGTGGACCACCTGCCCCGCGACATATCCGTAACCGAGATAGTCGTGCACCGTCGTGAGCAGTGCGGCTCTCATAGGGAAATATTCTTTCTCTGTGGCGTCCCACGTATTGGCTGGCATTTTCCACAGCGTGTCTAGCTCCTCTTTCAGCAGCCCCAGATACAGATTGATGTCGTTCCCTGGTTGTTTCGGTCCCTCAATTAGCATACTCATGTGAATGTACTTCCTCTTCATGCACAACCAGGGGGGAAGGTTGTACATCCACACAAACACAGGCCAGGTGTTATGTGTGCTTCTCTGGCTGCCAAACGGATTGACTCCATCGGTGCTCGCGCCCAGCATGATGTTCCTTGGATCGTTCCCAAATTCTAGGTCTTCTAAGTTCAACGCTTGCCACTGGCTCGCATCCTTAGGGTGACTCAGCATCTTGTCTTTTTTATTTATCTCCGGATCATTTGCGTCATCTTCTCGCTTCTTCTCCTCCCTATCCGCATGCCAACGCAGGAGCTTTGCTACCTTAGGGTCCGCGAAATACCGCTGCAGACGAGGAGTGATCGGAAAGTACCACACCACTTTTCGAGGAGCTTTCTTCCTCTTCTTGTATCGAGTGATGCCGCACACCGGACATATGGTAGACTCCGCGTGCTCGTCCCGATAAATGATGCAATTGTTCATGCACGCATGGTATTTCACGTGCGGTAAATCCAGAGGACACACGATTTTCTTCGCCTCCTTGAAACTGGTCGGGCACTTGTTCCCCTTGGGAAGACGTTCGTGCCAGAATGACATGTTCTCGTCGAAGCATGTGTTGGTCATTTTGTGTTTGATCTTCATCTCCAGAGCCATGAGCGTTACTTTTAGGCGGGTATCCTCGGGCCTGCATCCTTCATAAAATTGAGTAACCGCGACTATCTCCAGTTGATCCATCTTGGCTTTCTCTCGGGCGGCAGCTCTTGCGTTATCCGTCTGCTTGAGAAGCAGCTCTTGAATATGAGGGTCCTGCACCCAGCCCATCGATGGTCCAGCGTCGTCTGCTCCGCCGGCATGATCATCTTCATGATCATGCCCGTCGTCTGCTCCGGCATCTTCCTCATCATCATGTCCTGCATCTTCTACATGATGACTGTGTACAGCATCACCGTCGTGATCATCTCCTCGAGATTCTTCGTCTTCTCGCCCGCCCGAGCCGCGGTGGTTGTCTTGCCGCCCTTCCTCATTTTTTGCCCGGCCCCCATGGACGACTTCGTAGTCATCTTCATCACCTTGCCACCGATAGCCATCCATGAAACCACGCAAGAGCAGGTGGTCCCGCACCTGCCCGGAATCCGGGTCCGCAATAAGGCTCTTCAGCTTGCATCTTCGACACGGACATCTTATCTCCGTCTCGTTCTTTTGAAGCATCTCGGCCTTCGTGGAGCTCAAAAACCTATTCACGATGCCTTCGGTCATCGTGCGGACCATGGTCTCCTGCGGGGTAGAGCAAAACGATATTTTAGAACCAAGAAAAAAATTGGCATGACTTTCCCTAAAAATAGGACCAAAAAGAATGCATAATGCCAAAATTCTCGCCGGAACGGAAATGAATCAACATTCCGGCAAAATATTGGCAACTATCGCATTTCAAATACTGGTACACCTGCAAACACAAACATATATGCAACACCACAACATATGCAACACCACGAACATACATAGATCTAGCTAGGCCATAAAAAGTGCATGTGCACATTGTTGGAGGGAGAACAACATAAAGATAGCTTCCCCCCTTACTTACCTATCAAAAAAAGGTAATTTAACCACTTAATTTGACTGAATCTATGGTGAAAATGAGGTGACAAAGAGGAGGCAGCCGAGACAAGATTTGGAGGAGGAGGTGGAGAGAATGAAGTGGGAAGAAAGTGAGTGGATAGGAGTGGCTGTCCAAAATATCTTGTTGGTGCCCAGGTTACTAATGGCGCACCTGCTGGTGGTGCGCCATTAGTAGTTTTGCAAAAAAAAAAAACATACTAATGGCGCACTGTCCCACAGTGGTGCGCCATTACTTGTTTAAACTAGTAATGGCGCACGGTGGCACGGTGCGTCATTAGTAGTTTTGCAAAAAAAAAAAATATATAATAAAAAAGCAATAGTAATGGCGCACTCTGTGGCCGGTGCGCCATTACTAGTTATAACTAGTAATGGCACACTCTGTCTGGATGCGCCATTAGTATGTTTGGAAAAGAAAAAAAAATTGATAATAATGACGCACCATGAGCCCGGTGCGCCATTAGTGTATTCCACACGAATGGCGCACAGCATGTCTGGTGCGCCATTAGTGTCCATCCTATCTATAGCCCTTTTTCTAGTAGTGACATCTTCAAGCACTAACACATGACATAGGACATTATTTTAGCCAATCGTGACACGACGTTCTCTTGTTTCAGATTTGTTCAGTGGTCAGAAACTGACGAGGCTCCACATTATAACGTGATGGATCTGCTAAGTTCATTTTTTGGGACCCCCAAGTCTGTCTCACAGTTCTTGGCTAATTAATAATCCATTATTGTTTAACAATTTCCTAATGAGCAGTTCAAAAAATTTCCGGCCAGTACCACTTGAAAACATTTCCGACCTACAGTTTCAAACATTTCCGACCTACAGTGATCGACTTGTTCATAATTTCTCACAGAACATTTCATTTAGCTATCTACAACCAGACTTGAAGAGGACATGATCCACCTCTTCTGGCACTCTGCATAAGAAGCAGCTCATATGTCATGGCCATTTGTTTAACCCAATCATGACACGGCTTTCTCGAATTCCAGCTCAACAGAACGTGATGGCTCGGGTAAATTAATATCTCGGGTCCCCCACAAGTTGCCTCACAGGTCGTGGCTCATTAATAGTCCGTTGTTGTTTAACATTGTCCAGATGACTTGTTCGATGGCTCTTCATGCTCTTGAACCAACAAGTACCAATAGCCTTCTCGAGCATATTAGAGATCATTAGCTGCTGAATGATTTACAATGTTTTGATATCTTTTGGTTGACGAAGACTGGGTTTGTTGAATTGGAAACATTGGTCATTTTTCTCTATGTAGGGGCGGCGGTCAGTTTTGGCTATTATCTGGCGTGTTTTCATGTGTATTTTGATGTTGGCTGTGTGCATCCTAATTATGCAGAGGCCGTGCGTGTGCTCATTATGATTGTATCCTCTTGATGCTTCATTTTGAGTTAATTAAATCGACCCTTTGTCGAAAGAAAACCATTAAATAAAACCGACACATTACCTAAAAAAAAAGTATAACCTACATTACGTCTGCAACCAGCAAGTCATCCTGCATTGTTGAGGTTCGTGCAAAATTGGCTTAGTAAAATCACACTGCCCATTTCATTTAGCTAGCTAGTATGAGCTATGAGTTGACTGGAGCAGAACATGATCGTGATCCACATCTTCAGGCACTCCAACATACCATAGGCCATTAATTTTAGCGAATCGTGAAGCAATTTTATATAGTCCCAGATTCGCTGAGCACCACACGGAAACTGACAAGGCTCCATGTTCGGTTAACGTGATGCCTCTGCTAAATTAATTTCTGGAGACCCCTCAAGTCGTCTGACAGGCTTCGACTAATTAATACTATTGTTATTTAACAATGTCAAGATCAATATCTCTTCTTCAAATAGCATCCACACGTTATTTGGGACATGGTTAAATGAAGTAGAGACAGAGACAGCGAAATATATCCGTGTAGGAGTATGTGCTATATGAAACAACACGAACGTTTGGTTTTTAACAGGAAAACACACATTCATTTTTTGCAGGTTATCTTCAGGGCCGCTACTTAGATCTGTATGTGGTCGCTACTCACTCCGACGAATGCCAGGAAGCGTATAATTACTGGGTCTACCCGTTGGGAGACGGTAGCTCGGACTGTCTTCAACTGGCTTGGATGATGGTCATGTAATAGGATAGGAGTTTAGTTTTCTATCTTCTTATGTTCCGCCGGTTGAAGTTTTCCCTTGATGATTTTAGCTATGTGGGAGCCTTATTTGATTTTTCAGAATTTGTTAAACTGAATTTTATTAATAAATTGGCCGCACGCATCGCTCTGATGCAGACGCCGGGATGTCCTCCTTTTCGATTTATTTTAACACAATGTCCAAAGGAGCCGTTTGATGGCTCATCATGCCGGCCCTTGAATCAATGAATGCCAATAATTAGATCCCTTTACGTCCATTTTGGTATCTGCAAAGCGCACATTATAATGAATGAAACAAAGACCACATATTCATAATGACTTCCTCCGTTTTTAAATATAAGTCATTTTAGAGATTTCACTAAGAGACTATTTGCGGAGCAAAATAAGTAAATCTACACTTCAAAATATGTTTATATACATCCGTATGTAGCCCCTTATTAGAATCTCTCGAAAGACTTATATTTAAGAATGGAGGGAATAGATCTGAAACTGAAGGACGAGCATGCATATTTACCGATCGATCACACCTTCAGGCACTCTGCATAAGCCAGCTCACATGTCACAGTTATTTTTCCCAACCATGACACGACTTTCTCTAGTTACATCTGAACAAAACATGATGGTCAGGGAAAATCAATATACCGGGACCCGAAGTGATCTCACCGGTCTTGGCTAATTGTAGGTTTGTTGTTTCACATTGTCAAATGAGCTGTTTTATGGCTCTTCACGCCCTTAAACCAACAAGTACAAATAATTTCACCTCCCTAAGCATATGACAACTCATTACCCATTGAATGATTCTTAATTCATGCTAGCTGTTACTTGTTGAATCAGGATTTGATCATTTTTGTCCATGTCATATACACTACAAAAAACCACTTCCGTGATAATACGTCTTTGTCATAGTGGGTTATATTTTCTGTCACGCTTGTATATCTATGACGATTTTATGAGAGGATCAAGATAGTCATACATGCGCTATCATACAAGTGTTTCATAACAATAATTAAATTAGCATTCCGGAAGCGTCCACTTCCCCGACGATAAATGACATGTCATAGAAGTGATTTCCTCAAGGGTAACCAGCATGTGGCATCCACTGTAACGGGTCACCGTTAAGCTATCGGTTTCGGTTTTGGATCCGATAACCCATTAACAGCCCCGACCAATGACGATTTACCACGTGTAAAATTCTCATTCGTCAAAGGATCCACGTGTCGGCTCAATGTTGCGACAGATGTCACTCATTCATTGGATGAGATGCGCCTATGAAACAGTGACACGTGGACAGGCCCAATAGTGGACCATTTATGTTAAAAAAACTAGCTTGTTTGATTTGGTCAAAAGTTAGCGCGCATGCCCGTGGAAAGTTTGTTAAGGGCCTGGTCGTACATAGCCCATTTATAGCCCGGGTAATCACGGCCCATTAGGGCCTTACTGAATTTGGCTTAGTAGCGTCATATGGGCCGACCAATATGATTGGAGCTTGGTTAAACTTCCGTCCCATTTCTGGCCAGTGAAGTATTTCAGCCGTATGCGGACTTTTGCATCCCTTGGACCTTTAGCAGCCTGTGCTGATTCTGTGCCATGAAGAACTCTAAGTGGCTTTGGATCCATTAACGGGCCATGGTGATTTCGGCCCATAAAGAACTATAAATGCGTTTTGAACCACTAACAGCCCGTGTTGGTTCTAGCCCATTAGGACCTGTAAATGGTTTTGGACCCATTAATGGCCCATGAGAATTCTAGCCCGTATAGAACAGTAAATGCCATTAGAACCATTAATGGCCCATGATTTAGTTGGGTCGCTTATATCCCGTGTTCCCATTTTTGCTTTTTAAGGGCCCATAGTATCTTGGTGTCATCTCCAGCCCTTGGTTACTTTTGGTCTGTTACAAGCCTATTCTGCTACTGGGCCAAATTCAGCCTGTAGTTACATTTGGCCCATTTGTCGCTCATTCATCCATTGGGCCTTTACTGCTCGTCATTTATATCGGTCAATTTACGGGCCGTTAGGTCGCCCGACTGTATATGACATGTGATGTCTGCCGGCCTGTTAATTGGCCGTTATGTTCTGGGCTCATAAACTGTCGGTCTTGCTTTTAGCCCATTTAAGACCCATATTGTGAGGGTGTGGACCACGAATAGTATGACCCATGTTTGGCCCGTGGATACCGCGGCCCGTAGGAGGCCCATGGTTACCACTGCCTGTATGTGGCCCATGGTTATTGTGGCTAGAAACCTGGCAAATAGAACTGCACTGACTCTTAATGAAAAATAAACAAGACTACATGAAAATAAATAAGAAAGCAACTAACATTAGTAGAAAACAGGGCTTTCGTCCAGGCCGAGGAGGCCCATTAATCACGGTTCACTCACGAACCACGACCCATGGGGGCATCTGTCCCGGTTCGTGAGGCCACGGGGCCCGCCAGGCCTCGGGGGCCGTTGGTCCCGGTTCCAGGCACGAACCGGTACCAATGGGCCTTGCTCCTGGCCCACAATCATTGGTCCCGGTTGGTTGCCCTTTAGTCCCGGTTCCGTCCACGAACCGGGACCAATGAGATGCCTATATATACCCCGAGTCCGCGAGCAGAACAGTCCACTGCTCTGTTTTTTGGCCGGCCGTGGGAGAGAGCTTTGTGGTGCTCTAGCTCACCTCGTATGCACATGAGGTGTTCGATGAAATGCCCGAGCCACACTAGTTAATCTTTCTCCTCTCGAAGCTCCTTGACCAAGCTCCATTTTCCTCAAGATTTGTCTAGGTTTGCCGGTCCGTCCTATCCCGTCCCTGTCCTCAACGCCGTTATTCGCTCGCGTCGATCACGTCGCCGACACCACCGTGGTGAGCCTCTTGTTCTTATGTTCTTTCTAAAAGTAAACAATTCTGATGATGAACTTCTATGAGAACTATGTATGTACTTTCATTTTAATGTGATGATGAACTTCTATTAATTTGGTCAGTTATGTATTCATGATGTTCTGTAATGGTTTTTGACACACATAATTATATATAATGCACGCAGATGAACCGACAATGAATGTACAGTAATAGATGCACCTCCGAGTACATTAAGGGCATGCATAATTTTCTTGAAGTGGTTGAGGCAAACAAGCAGAATGCTTTTATGTGTTGTCCATGCCCTATATGTGGGAATACGATGTCTTACTCTGACTGGAAAATCCTTCACACCAACCTGCTTTATAAGGGTTCCATGCCACACTATAATGTTTGGACCAAGCACGGAGAAAGAGGGATTATGATGGAAGACAACGAAGAAGAAGAGTATGGTGACAACTATGTGCCCCCTAAATACGGTGATCCTGCAACGGGGGAAGCTGAACATCAAGAGGAACCAGACGATGTGCCTGATGATGATCATCGTTGTGTCATTGTTGATGCAAAGAGACAATGCGGAAGTGAAAAGGAGAAGTTGAAGTTCGATCGCATGTTAGATGATCACAAAAACGGGTTGTACCCAAATTGCGAAGATAGCAACACAAAGCTCGGTACCACACTAGAATTGTCGCAGTCGAAGGAAGACAATGGTGTATCTGGCATCGGATTTGAGAAGCTACTGAAAATATTGAAGAAAAAGCTTCCAAAGGATAATGAATTGCTCGACAGTACATGAAGGAAATATGCCCTAGAGGAAATAATAAAGTTGTTGTTTGTATTTCCTTATATCATGATAAATGTGTATTATTCATGCTAGAATTGTATTAATCTGAAACTTAGTACATGTGTGCATACATAGACGAAACAGAGTGTCCCTAGTATGCCTCTACAAGACTAGCTCGTTAATCAATGATGGTTATGTTTCCTAACCATAGACATGAGTAGTTATTTGATCAAAGAGATCACATCATTAGGAGAATGCTGTGATGGATAAGACCCATCCATTAGCTTAGCAACTTGATCGTTTTAGTTTTACTACTATTGTTTTCTTCATGACTTATACATGTGTCGGTGTACTAAAGTAGGGGTACCTTAGTATCCCGACTTGTGCACGGGCAGTAGCAGCGTCCCGTGGCAGGGCTTGCCACGCGCCCGCCAAGGCCCACTATGGTTCCTTTGGAGCCATTCAAGAACAAAGTATTCAAGTTAAAGAAACAAGACCCCGGCAAGAGGAGCGTACCGGGAGGGCAGCTCCAGGCTCAAGACCACCCCTTTGGCACAAGACCCTGGCAAGAGGAGCTTGCCAGGAAGGCCAAACATGGCATTTCAGGAGACTTGCCGTGGTGCATCGCGCGCCCCGGGGAGGCTCGGAGAGCGACAAGCTCCCGGGCGCGACAAGTTAACAACCGCGGCAAGGTGCAAGCCGCGGCAAGCTTCCACTACGTGTCCGCGTTCCAGCTCATCCGGCCACGCGTCGCCCTGGGGCCCTTCCAGGTGCACGTGGCGGAAGGCTGTGCAGCCTGGGGTACACGGTGGCGAGCTGCGATCACGAGGCCACCATCGTGGCGAACGGAGACGCCCTGACGGACGCTTTTTTGCACTGTTTGGGGCGAGGGCGACGGGCATTTAATGCCCTTGTCCCCTGCCGTCATGGTTAGGTATAAAGCACTATGCATACACTGTTCCAACTACCACCATTTTTACATTTTTACCCTCATCTGCGTTGCCACCTGTCGGTGACCCCTTTGACCTATAAAAGGAGGCCCATGCGCAATGTAGAGGGGGATCGGTTCCGATCTTCGATCACTCTCACGCTCGGTGTTGCTAGCGATAAGCACTGTAGCTCTTCTCGCTCCCGAGCCAAGAACACAATACAAACCAAGGCAGGAGTAGGGTTTTACGCATCCGTGCGGCCCGAACCTGGGTAATCTGCTCGCGTGCATGCTTCGATCCGCTCTTTGTGCATCCTCCGCTCCCTTGCCGTACCGAAAAGGGGCTCCGGTCCCATAGGTGTTCGTGGGCGATCAGTTTCCCCGACATCTTTGGCGCGCCAGGTAGGGGGTGCGTCGAGGTTGTGTGAACCCGATCCAGTGTTCACGCGAGCGAAAACTTCAGCAACTTCATCTACTTCATCGACATGCCGCCGAAGAAGAAGGCTTCGGAGGTAGCAGGCCCGTCCGCGTCAATCCCGCCACCACCAGAGCCAACGGTTGGTGGGGTAGACGCTGGCAGAAGGGCGGACGCCGGCGAGGAAACTCACGGCGTCGCCAAGTTGATGGGCCTCGAACCCCTCGTTGGTTACCCCAAGTGGAAGGTGTAAGATGCAGTATTGTAGAAGTGTTTTCCCTTAGCAAAGATGCCAAGGATCGAATCCCCAGAGACTCCTAGGTTCAACAAGTAGGTGTCAACTGCTACGGCGCCAGATTAGTAGCAATCAACGTGGACCTGCACACAGATACAAATAACTTTGCTCCCAACAAGTACAGAGAGGTTGTCAATCCCTCCGGCCTTGTAGTTCACAAAGGATTAAAAGCAATGATAGTAGTGATAGCTAGTGTTTTGCAATAGTAAATAATAACGAAAAGTAAATAGTGGATGTGATCAATGATGGTAATATGGACCGGAGTCTCATGATGTTCACTAGTGATGTCTCTCTCCCAAAAGACGATAAAACGGCTATGTGAGGTAAACAAATTACAGCTGGGCAATTGACAGGACCACGAACGCAAACCAATGCTGACTACATTGCAAGAAAGGTTGAGGTTCAAAGCATGGGCGGTACGCCAAAGTAAGTAGACCGAAATCCATCAATATCTACTACTAATCATCCACCTTGAGATATCTATCCAGAACATCTCGCTGGTATTAAGTTGCGAGTCCCACCCATAGTGTAAACTCAATGCAACAGACAACTGCATTAAAAGAACTTTGCGTAAAGTAAACAATCCTTGCACCCGCAGGCACAAGCACCGTTGTTTTCCCCCTTGTGGCAACAGCACATCCCCTAGACTCATGTTTCTGTCACTCAAGCTAGTCATCGAGGGGCATGAACCCACAATCGAGCATAACATTCCCTCTTGGAGTCACTACCTACTACTCGGCCAAAGCAGCAAATAACAACGGAGAACATGCAAGAATTACTTATGAACAAAAATATAAAAGAGGTGAATCAAATATATTACTCAAGATCAATCTGAACATAATCTCATAATCCATCGGATCCCAGCAAACTCAACATAGCAACAGCATAAGGATTACATAGGTGCCTCGATCATGTAGGGCAGCTCACGAGGACTAATTAGTGAAGCACAAGAACGGGAGGAGAACATCACATAGCTACTGGTCATGGACTCATGGTCCAAGGGAGACTACTCACGAGTCATCCGGGAGGCGTTCGTGGTGGTGGAGAAGCTCCCGGTGGTGATCCTCCCCTCCGGCAGGGTGCCGGGAAGAGTTCTCCTGGTGCTCCCGATCTTGGAAGCGGCGGCGGCGGCGGAACAGAGATGGGATCGCGAAAAGAGTTTCTGTTTTGAGGGTTTTGGAGGACCCTTTAAATATATGCCAAAGTAGGGCATCGGGGGAGCTTCGGGGGGCCCAGGCGCCCCCCCGGCGCGGCCCAGGGGGGGCGCGCCGCCAGGGCGCCTGGAGCCCTGGTTGCCCCCCCCCCCCCAGGCTGCCATTCAGACGCAGGGTTGTTTCCGAAACACTGATTTTTTATGTAATTTTTCTGGATTTTTCTGGGCAGTTCTCGAAACGTGAAAACCTGAAATACAAAAACAGCCGAAAACAGAAATTGGCACTGGGGTGCACTGGATTAGTAAGTTAGTCCAAATATGATCAAAAGTGTATGGAAGTGTATGAATATCATAGCAATATCACCCAAAAGTGGCATGGAGCAAGCAGAAATTATAGATACGTTTTGGACGTATCAACATCCCCAAGCTTAATTCCTGCTCGTCCTCGAGTAGGTAAATGATAACAAGAAATATTTCTGTGGTGACATGCTATTAACCATATAGGACTTTTTCATAGTCATATGACAAAAGCTTACTGAGACAATGATTCTATAGTAATTAAGTTGCCTCAAGAGAAAATCACAAATGACTGAAAGTTTTACAATATGAAACTGAAACATCAAATAGATTTGCAATGAACATGATGTGCAAATATGATAAAGTGATATCTAGCTTGCCCCCTTTAGTGATGCAAAACATAAATGCAGGGGAACCTTCAAGTTTTAAGTGATGACTAGATACAATCATTTCAGAATAAACGATATCATAATCATGCAAAAGACAATGCTACTTTGGGACAATGCACATTACACTTAGAATGACAATCATGCTCTCAGTAGTTGGTGCTTTAACATAAAAGTAAAAGAATGGTTATGTGCTAGAGCTTTTTATTTTGAAAACATGGAAGCAATTGTGTCAACGGTAGTAGTACTTCATATGTGTCATGCATAAGACATCCTATAAGTTGCAAGCCTCATGCATCGTATACCAATAGTGCTCGCTCCTTGTCCTAATTAGCTCGGATTTCCATGGGTTATCATTGCATTGCATATGTTTCAACCAAGTGTCACAAAGGGGTACCTCTATGCCACTTGTACAAAGGTCCAAGGAGATAAATCGCATTTGATTTCTCGTTTTTGATAGATCTCAACTTGAGGACATCCATACCGGGACAACATAGAAAATAGATGATGGACTCCTCTTTAATGCATAAGCATATTCTCATGAGAGATTGAGGATTAAGGTCCAAGCTAAAACTTCCACCATGATGCATGGCTTTGGTTGGCGGCCCAATGTTCTTCTCTAACAATATGCATATTCATTCAACCCACGGCAAATCACCCTTACTTCAGACAAGACGAACATGCATAGCAACTCACATGATATTCAACAAAAGTGTGACAGTTGATGGCGTCCCCAGAAACATGGTTACCGCTCAGCAAGCAACTTATAAGAAATAAGATACATAAGCAACATATTCTTTACCACAATAGTTGTTAAGCTACTATCCCATGAGCTATATATTGCAAAGTTAGTTTGCTTAGTACAGGTGGAGGTTAGCAAAAGACTGGGAGCGACCAACTAAGAGAGCAATGACGGTCATAATCATGCAGAGCGACAAAGCAATATTGAATCAGGCATGGAAGTTATATCGCTACTCGGAAATAAAAGATCATCAAGGCTTGACAGACTTTCTTTACAGTCTTAAATATGCATGAGCATACGCCAAGTCAATCAAAATAAATTCTCGAAGGAAGATATTACTAAACCATACCATATCATAAGCAAACAAACCAAGTTGGTACTCCAATAACACATTGGGAACCCCCCAGCTATTTGAGATTAACCATAAGAAAACCTGAACTACTAAGCACCATTATGCAAGTAGCATCTTTATCATAGACACATTAACCAATGCAACGGAAGCAAACTCTCTTAATAAGGTGAGCATGATAATTAAAGAGAGTTCAAGCAACCAACTAAACAAAAGCTCTTTGAAAAGATAAGCATGAATACTAAGAGCAGAGCATGATAGTAGCTATTAAAAGACAAAGAACACACACAGCATAGATAGACATGAAGATTCTATGTTATGTTCTAGGTAGAAGTGGAGCGTGTTTCTCTCCCACATAAAGGAATGCTGGGTTCCGAATCGTTATGAAAAACTAAAAAGAAAACTAAAAGCAAGACGCTCCAAGCATAGCACATAACACATGAAGTGATAAAAATATAGCGGAACGAAAGACGAACTGATAATGTTGATGGAGAAGGTGATGCACGGGGGCATCCCCAAGCTTTGACGCTTGAGTCTCCTTGAATATTTCTTGGGGGTGCACGGGGGCATCCCCAAGCTTGAGCGCTTGACACTCCTGAATCTTTTTATCATCTTCTCTCGCACACTTGAAAACTCCCTTCATACGTAACTCATCATAATCTGATTAGCGAGGTTAGTACCCTTAATAAAATAATTATACCTTTCTGGAAATAAGGATATTCTTGAAGTTCTACTGTTTTTCAAGATTGCCAAAAGGTTTTTGCAAAGAAAAGGAAAGTTCTTGATTTGCAAAGTGAAGGAAAGGCAAAACAGGACAGAATCTGTGAAAAACAGAACAGCAGGTAGTAATTGATCTGTTCGGGATACTTCTGCAACTCAAATCAAAAAACTCAGAACAGACGCACGAAAGAAAATTATATAGATAATACTGTCAAAACAATTCAGACCAAAAAGATGATCTGGTGATTTTATACGAATTTTTCTATCCAAGGACAGAATCTGTTTCCTGGACAGCACCTCACAACTTTTGAACTTTCTAGCAATCAGAGGCTATACTTGGCACAAATATGAAAAGCAAAGATACAATGATGATGCTACAGCAGTAAACAACATCAAGACACAACAAAAGCAAAAATTTATTCATGTGGGCTGCCTCCCAAAAGCGCTTTCTTTTATGCCTTTAAGCTAGGCATAATGCATAGAGGAATCAATAACCATCATAATAATCGGAGTTATAAATTGTTTCAAATGGTTCCTCAACAAGTTCATTCTTGTTCCTTCTAGGAAAGGGGTACACACCTTTTGCCCTCCCGCGTAACGGATTTGTCCCTTGCCTATATCGATGAAGCCTTTAACTGCTCGGAGGAAGTCCCTTCCAAGCACTATATTTCCTTGGTTTGGCTCCATGATGAAGAAATCAATCATTGCAATCCCTTTAAGGAATTTAACTGGCACGTCTTTTATTCTTCCCTGGATTTCAGAAATATCTCCATTAGTGTGTTCATGATAAGATGGTAATCTATCCATGTTAAATTTTAAAGAATCATGAACAATTTTTGGCATAGTAGAAACCATAGATCCAATATCACAATAAGCAAGGAAGTCTTGATTAGAGATGCTAATCCTAACAAAACGCTCCCAATCATCGTCTATTTCCAAAATGTCTCTCTTATTGGGTTTAGGTTTCTCTACCTTCATTAAGTCTAGAGCATCCATTCTCTTTTCAATAGTAGCAAGTCTATCTATGACAGTATCAAAATTATGATCATAAACAAAGTAACTAGATAGACCATGTATAATTTCAAGAGCTCTAGCTTCATCACATTCTAGGAAATCTCCCTTGGCTATAATGTCAAGGGAGTGTTTACACCATTTAAAAAGACCATGGTAAAAATTTCTAAGCACAATTTTTATAGGTATCCAAGGCATAATTCTCCTATGTGCATAAGAAATTCTGTCCCATGCCTTCTTCATATTTTCTCCATCCCTTTGATGGAAATCTAGAACTTCTGATTCCCTCAAAGCACCAAATCCTGACATGTTTGGCTAAACAGAAAGGACTACTAATAAAAAGGCAAATAATTTTTTTGTGATTTTTGATAAAAGATACTAAAGCAAAAATGAAGGGTAAACTAACAAGACTGAAAAGCAAAGGTAAAAGATAGCATGCAACTCCCCTATCCTAAAGAGTGGAGTCCCCGGCAACGGCGCCAGAAAATACTCCTTGATGGGCCTCGAACCCCTCGTTGGTTACCCCAAGTGGAAGGTGTAAGATGCAGTATTGTAGAAGTGTTTTCCCTTAGCAAAGATGCCAATGATCGAATCCCCAGAGACTCCTAGGTTCAACAAGTAGGTTTCAACTGCTACGACGCCAGATTAGTAGTAATCAACGTGGACCTGCACACAGATACAAATAACTTTGCTCCCAACGAGTACAGAGAGGTTGTCAATCCCTCCAGCCTTGTAGTTCACAAAGGATTAAAAGCAATGATAGTAGTGATAGCTAGTGTTTTGCAATAGTAAATAATAACGAAAAGTAAATAGTGGATGTGATCAATGATGGTAATATGGACCGGAGTCTCATGATGTTCACTAGTGATGTCTCTCTCCCAAAAGACGATAAAACGGCTATGTGAGGTAAACAAATTACAGCTGGGCAATTGACAGGACCACGAACGCAAACCAATGCTGACTACATTGCAAGAAAGGTTGAGGTTCAAAGCATGGGCGGTACGCCAAAGTAAGTAGACCGAAATCCATCAATATCTACTACTAATCATCCACCTTGAGATATCTATCCAGAACATCTCGCTGGTATTAAGTTGCGAGTCCCACCCATAGTGTAAACTCAATGCAACAGACAACTGCATTAAAAGAACTTTGCGTAAAGTAAACAATCCTTGCACCCGCGGGCACAAGCACCGTTGTTTTCCCCCTTGTGGCAACAGCACATCCCCTAGACTCATGTTTCTGTCACTCAAGCTAGTCATCGAGGGGCATGAACCCACAATCGAGCATAACGTTCCCTCTTGGAGTCACTACCTACTACTCGGCCAAAGCAGCAAATAACAACGGAGAACATGCAAGAATTAGTTACGAACAAAAATATAAAAGAGGTGAATCAAATATATTACTCAAGATCAATCTGAACATAATCTCATAATCCATCGGATCCCAGCAAACTCAACATAGCAACAGCATAAGGATTACATAGGTGCCTCGATCATGTAGGGCAGCTCACGAGGACTAATTAGTGAAGCACAAGAAAGGGAGGAGAACATCACATAGCTACTGGTCATGGACTCATGGTCCAAGGGAGACTACTCACGAGTCATCCGGGAGGCGTCCATGGTGGTGGAGAAGCTCCCGGTGGTGATCCTCCCCTTCGGCAGGGTGTCGGGAAGAGTTCTCCTGGTGCTCCCGATCTTGGAAGCGGCGGCGGCGGCGGAACAGAGATGGGATCGCGAAAAGAGTTTCTGTTCTGAGGGTTTTGGAGGACCCTTTAAATATATGCCAAAGTAGGGCATCGGGGGAGCTTCGGGGGGCCCAGGCGCCCCCCC
>LR738715.1:897844799-897894501 GCA_902687465.1 Secale cereale
CCCCCCCCCCCCCCCCCCGGCGCGGCCCAGGGGGGGCGCGCCGCTAGGGCGCCTGGAGCCCTGGTGCCCCCCCCCCAGGCTGCCCTTCGGACGCAGGGTTGTTTCCGAAACGCTGATTTTTTATATAATTTTTCTGGATTTTTCTGGGCAGTTCTCGAAACGTGAAAACCTGAAATACAAAAACAGCCGAAAACAGAAACTGGCACTGGGGTGCACTGGATTAGTAAGTTAGTCCAAATATGATCAAAAGTGTATGGAAGTGTATGAATATCATAGCAATATCACCCAAAAGTGGCATGGAGCAAGCAGAAATTATAGATACGTTTTGGACGTATCACAAGTCCAAAGACAAGACGGACGACCGGGCGCATTCCAAGACCTCGGCGTCCGTGCACGCACCGCGCCCCCCTCAGGAGGTGCCGGACCGGCAGCGACGTGGTACCCAAGGTACCATACGCTTGCTGGGACAAGGCCAAGCTGGCGGGTCGCGGGACGATCAAGGCCATCGTGCTGGCACGAGCAAGGCGCGGTCGCCGGGACGAGACCCTGCTCCTTCTAACGCAGTTAGAAGTCCGAGCATATCTCGCTCCTCGCACCGCTCGCCACCGCTCCCCTCCACTCCAGCAGAAGCTCTAGCTCGAGCTCAGCTGCTCCTCGACTTCCCTCCAGCGGCAGACAAGGCCGACGACTGGAGGGCCACCATCCAAAGCCTCATCGCCGTCGCCAATAACGACACTCCGCAGCAGCCGACGACGTCGCGGCCGCGGCAGGTTAGCCAGGCGCGGGCTGATGGCGACAAGACCGCCGGGGGTGCAACTACCGTGCACTCCCCGCCCCGAAGGCCGAAATCGCCGACTCGCCAGATCAACATCGACGACGACTCCACGGCGTCGTCGGATCCACGAGCTCGCCGCGATCAATGCCAAGTCCTCGACGACAGACGACAAGAAGATGCTCGAACTCGCATCGAGCATCGAAGAGAAGCGCGGCAGCAATCCGACCAGCGCGCTGGGCTCGCTGTCGACGTGCACGCGCCCGGAGAACCAGGCGACTTGCCGTACGCGGCGGGCTGTCCTGCGTTCACCCGTGAGCTGCGGCAAGTCCAGTGGCCCAGCATGAAGAACTTCAAGCCCGACGTACCCGAGAAGTACGACGGCAAAACTCACCCGTCAGAGTTCCTCAGCATCTACACCATCGCGGTGCAGGCTGCCGGGGGACGAGACGAGAAGATACTCGCAAACTACTCCCCGCTAGTGCTCAAGCCAAACGTCAGATCTTGGCTCATGCACTTGCCGGAGAACTCTATTTCTTCTTGGGCTGACCTGTGCCATCAGTTTGTCGGCGCCTTCACGGGTGGCCACAAGCCCCATGGCCAGGAGAGCGACCTTCATATACTTGCCCAGAAGGAAGGAGAATCCCTGCGAAAGTACATCCAGAGATTCAGCCGCGTCCAGCACAACATCCCGGACGTCCACCCTGCCGCGGTTATTAGTGCGTTCCATCAGAACGTGCGTAACCGCAGGATGAGGGAGGAAATGGCGATGTGCAAGATCCGAGACGTCAGTGAGCTTTATGCCCTGGCCGACAAGTGCGCACGCGCTGAAGAGGGGAGGAGACTCCCCGGAGAGGATACTGGAGCAGGGAGAACAGATAGTGAGGATGCCGCCCCAGCAAGGAAGAACCGGCGGCGGAACAACAAGAAAAAGAAGAACAAGGAAGTACTGGTCGTTGAGCAGTCCGGCTAGGAGGCGGGCGCCAAGAAAGCTCAGGCTGGTGGCTCCGGCAAGGAGACTGCCACTGTAGCGGTCGCCGACAAGCAGGACGGCTCCGACAAGCAGTACTGCAAGATCCACCGCACCAAGGGCCACGATCTCCAGAACTGCAAAAGGGTCGAGTACCTCGTTGAACAGCAGAAGGCTGAGTACGAGCGACGCGACAAGGAGAAGGCCCAGGGAGGTGGAGGAGAGTCCGGCAAGAAGCGGCCATTCAATGGCCGGGGAGGACGCCGCGGCAAGGCCAAGCAGCGGCAAGGAGATAGACCTCCCCGCGGCCGCGACAAGGACGAAGACGAAGACGAAGACGAAGACATGGAGGACGGAGACAACAGCGAGCAGGAGTTCCAGAAGGCCACAGAAGTTCTGTGCGTCGATGGAGGTGCCTCTCTGTATACTTCCCACCGCCAACTCAAACAATGGGTGCGGGAAGTTAATGCAGCAGAGCCACCCGTCGAGTCGCGCAAACTCCTGAAGTGGTCCAGCACGCCCATCATCTTCGACATTGAGGATCACCCCGACCGCACAACTGCGGTCGGGTGTTTGCCGATGTTGGTTTCACCAACCATCCGCAACCTCAAGGTCACCAAGATGCTGGTTGACGACGGGGCCGGCCTGAACCTGATCTCCTCTGCTGTGGTCCGGAAACTACAGATCCCCGACAGCGAGCTCGAAGAGACCGGCACGTTCCAAGGGATCAACCCGGGAAGGAGCAAGCCGAAGGGGAAAATCACACTGCCAGTAACCTTTGGCGGAGAGCTGAATTTCAGGACTGAGAGGATCACCTTTAACATTGCCGATATCCCGTTGCCATACAATGGGATACTTGGCCGTCCGGCGCTCGCCAAGTTCATGGCAGCCTCTCATTACGCCTACAACATGCTCAAGATGCTAGGCCCGATAAGCGTCATCTCTGTCCCCGGCGACAAGAAGGACGCGCTTGTCTGTGCCGACAAGATTTACCGGGACGCAGCAGCCGCTACAGATAGCAAGACACTTGCCACTGAAGCTCCCGGGGGGAAGAACAAGACCAAGTCCGGCAAGAGCTCTGGGGCCCACTCCGGCAAACGCACCTCTTCGGAGTGTTGCGCTGCCGTCGAGGACGCACCATCGAGCTCCACCGGCAAGTGCAAGAAAGGAATGGCAGCTCCACCTGCAACCAAGAAGGTGCCCGCCAAGGAAGACGGCACTGGTGGTACTTTCACCATCAGTGCCACGCTCGATCCTAAATAGGAAAGCGCGCTCGTTGCTTTCCTGCGGGCGAATGTTGACGTGTTTGCATGGCAACCGTCTGACATCCCCGGCGTTCCCAGGAAAGTGATTGAGCACAAGCTTGCCGTTTGTCCTCACCCGCGGCCCGTCAAGCAGAAGGTCAGAAAGCAAGCGGTGGAGCGCCAAGAGTTTATCGCCGAAGAAATCAAGAAGCTGGAAGCGGCAGGCCTTGTCAGAGGTGTACTTCATCCCACGTGGCTGGCCAACCCTGTTGTCGTGCACAAAGCAAATGGGAAGTGGTGGCTTTGTATAGACTTCACCGATGTGAATAAAGCTTGTCCCAAAGATCCATTTCCCTTGCCGCGCATTGACTAGATTGTTGACTCCACGGCTGGATGTGAGTTGCTTTCATTCCTTGATGCATACTCTGGATACCACCAGATATTTATGGCTGAAGAAGATGAAGAGAAGACCGCGTTCATTACTCCATGTGGCACTTACTGCTTCATACGCATGCCCTTTGGATTGAAGAATGCAGGTTCAACGTTTGCGATGGTAGTCCACACAGCTTTTGAGCCACAGATACACAGGAATGTAGAAGCTTACATGGATGATATAGTGGTCAAGAGCAAGGACAAGGATACCCTGATTCAAGATCTAGATGAAACTTTTGCGAATCTGCGCAAGATACAACTCAAGCTTAACCCCGAGAAGTGCGTGTTCGGAGTCCCCTCCGGCAAGCTTCTCGGGTTCTTTGTGTCCCAAAGAGGGATTGAAGCCAATCCCGACAAGATCAAAGCCATTGAGCAGATCGAAGCTCCGAAGCGCGTCAAGGATGTACGAAGGCTTGCCGGCTGTGTGGCTGCTCTCAGCAGGTTCATTTCTAAGTCCGCAGAACGCGCCCTGCCATTTTTCAAAATCTTGAAAAAGGCAGGTCCAATGAAATGGACTCCGGAAGAGGAGGCAGCGCTGCAGGACTTGAAAAGGTACCTGTCCTCCACTCCAATACTTGTCGCACCTAGGCCACAAGAGAAGTTGCTGATGTACTTAGCAGCAACCAATCAAGTGGTTAGTGCTGAGTTAGTAGCAGAAAGGGAGGCAGATGAGGAGCCCATAGCCCCGGCAAGCACATCCAGCGACAAGCAGGGGGCTTCCCCGACAAGCTCTCGCCCCGACAAAGATGAGTCTGCGCAGATGCAAGAAGAGGTGCGGAAGAAGATGGTCCAGCGCCCAGTTTATTTTGTCAGTTCCCTCTTGCAGGGGGCTAGGTCAAGATACTCTGGGGTGCAGAAGCTGCTTTTCGGCCTCCTCATGGCCTCGAGAAAGCTGCGCCATTACTTCCAAGCACATGAGATAACGGTGGTCACTCGCTTTCCGCTGAAGAGGATATTGCAAAATCCAGAAGCAACAGGTAGGATTGTCGAGTGGGCACTGGAGCTGTCAAGCTTTGGCCTCAAGTTTGAAAGTACTTCTACTATCCAGAGCAGAGCATTGGCGGAGTTCATAGCGGAATGGACACCAACGCCAGACGAAGAAATTCCAGAGACAAGCATCCCCGTCAAAGAAGCGAGCAAAGAAAGGATAATGTACTTCGATGGTGCCTTCTCGCTGCAAGGCGCCGGCGCTGGCGTGCAGCTCGTCGCGCCCACCGGCGAGCACCTCAAGTACGTCGTCCAGATGCACTTTCCCAAGGAGCAAGCAACGAATAATACTGCAGAGTATGAAGGTTTGCTTGCCGGCCTCAGAATCGCAGCAGAGCTTGGGATCAAGAAGCTGATTGTGCGGGGTGATTCGCAGTTGGTTGTCCGCCAAGTGAACAAGAGCTATGAGAGTCCATTGATGGAAGCTTACGTCGACGAAGTGAGAAAGCTTGAAGAGCACTTTGAAGGCCTACAGATGGAGCACGTTCCAAGGGCTCAAAATGACATCGCAGACGGCCTGTCAAAGTGTGCTCCACTAATGCTACCTGTGGAACCAGGGATCTTTGTGCTCAAGTTAACTCGACCATCCGTTACACCATCGATTGGACAAAGTAAGAAGATAAAGTTGGTCTCTGGTGACTACTTGCCGGCAGAGCTTCCCGAAGCCGCCGCCAACAAGGTCCCCAAGGTCAACGACAAAGTTGTTGAGGAACAGTCTGCTCCTGCAGACCCTAGTGTTTGTACAGTTGAAGCAGGCGTTCCCGACAAGATTTGCCCCGGCAAGCTTCCTGGGGAACGTCCAGCTCCGGCCGAGCCACAGGTTCTTGCCGTAGAAGCTGACGTTCCCGCAGCAGCACTGATGCCTTTAGTCCTTGTTGTTGAGCCTCAGGCTCCGGCATGGGCACAGCAGATTGTCCGTTTCCTTCAAACTGGAGAACTTCCCGAAGAACCAGAAGAGGTAGAAAGAATAACCCGGCAGTCAAGTATGTATCAGTTCGTCGGCAATGAACTGTACAGAAGAAGACTCAATGGTGTCAGATTGAAGTGCATTCCCCGGGAAGATGGACAAAAGCTGTTGGCAGAGATACATGGAGGCATATGTGGCCACCACATTGGCGCAAGAGCACTTGCCGGCAAGGCGTTCCGGCAAGGTTTCTTTTGGCCAGAAGCCCTCCAGGATGCAACTGCACAAGTAACCAAGTGTGAAGTGTGCCAGTTCCATGCTAAGCAAATACATCAGCCAGCTCAAGCTCTCCAGACGATTCCTTTGTCCTGGCCATTCTCGGTCTGGGGGCTCGACATCCTCGGCCCTTTTCCCCGCGCAGCCGGGGGCTTTGAGTACTTGTACGTCGCCATCGACAAGTTCACAAAGTGGTCGGAAGTGGAACCAGTGAGAAAGGTGACCGCACAGTCAGCAGTCAAGTTCTTCAGGTCAATTGTTTGCCGTTTCGGAATCCCTAACAGGATCATCACCGACAACGGCACACAATTCACAAGTCGCACCTTCATGCAATACGTCCAAGACCTTGGCGCCAAGGTCTGCTTCGCTTCTGTTGCTCACCCGAGGAGCAATGGTCAAGCGGAGAGGGCAAACGCTGAAGTGCTGCGCGGACTCAAGACAAGAACTTTCGACAGGCTGCACAAATGCGGAAGAAACTGTATTGAAGAGTTGCCGGCGGCTCTTTGGTCAATCAGAACGACACCAAATCGAGCCACTGGACAGACACCCTTTGCTCTTGTCTATGGAGCAGAGGCAGTTCTCCCCACGGAACTCGTATACGGCTCGCCTCGAGTGCTCGCTTACGATGAGCTCGAGTAAGAGCAGCTGCGGCAAGATGACGCACTGCTCCTTGAGGAGAACCGTCTCCAGGCTGTTGTACGAGCTGCTCGATACCAGCAAGCTTTGCGCCGCTACCATAGCCGCAAAGTTAGGGCCAGGAGTCTCGAGGAAGGCGATCTAGTTCTTCGGCGCGTTCAGTCCGCCAAGAATTCCAACAAGTTGACGCCGAAGTGGGAAGGCCCTTATCGGGTGAGACAAGTCACAAGGCCCGGCGCTATCCGCCTTGAGACCGAAGAGGGCTTACTGGTGAGCAACTCCTGGAACATTGAGCACCTTCGCAAGTTTCACCCATAAGGCGCGGTTGCCGTGATCCGCTCCGGCAACCACCTTTTGTACAAGTCTTGCCGCTGTTGCATGTAAACCTTTGTACAAAGCCGGGCGCCGACCCCGTGCATCAGTAAAACTTTTGTGCCTCGCACAACTTGTCGTTTCATGCCTTTTCGTTTTTCTTGCATGTACTATCTGACACTTTGTGCAGCACGCACCCCCGGTAAGCAATAACGAGCCGCAAGGCTCCATATCTATGTTTCCTCCCTGTTCCTTTTTTCTCTCAAGTAGAAGAAGTTTTCCTCGCGCACAAGTTTGCCGGGGGGGAAGGAGACAGTGGTATGAGAAGGAGACAGTGGTATGGACCAAGTACCGTTCAAGAAAGCATTGCCTTTGCTGGGGAGCAAACGACACACAAAAGCTAAGTCGCCAAAGTTTGAGCATTCAAATTTTTAAATTTTAAAGTTATCTTCCTTGAACGACCACACTTTGTATGGAAAACCTGTGCGCGGAGGAACCAACTCGTGGCTAGCCGCGCCCTTACTTTGTTTCGAGCACGCTCAACGGCTTAAGCGTGCTGCAAAAAGTGTCGCGCCCTTCCTTCGTTTTCGAGTTCGCTCAACAACCTAAGTGTGCTGCGACTAGCTGCGACAAGGTTTCTTGTCGGCAACGGCGTTGCCAGCAGGCTGCTGAAGTTCCGCACTCAGCACTCGCGGCAAGGGTCCCTTTGCCGGCAAGTTCCCTAAAAGCGTAGGGTAAAAGCATACAAAGCAAAGAAGTCGAGTAAAGGAAATAACACTGCATTAACTACCCAAAATATAGTTATGATATAAAATGACTTGTCGCTGTTCTAATAGACTATTGTTTGTAACATGACTGGCAGCGACAAAGGAAGCAAAAAGGAAAACAGCCTAGTCCGCGCGGTCGCTGTCGACTCTCTTGATCTTGCCCACCTTGGCCACGATGGGTGCGGCAAGAGTCTTGAGCGCCTCCTGGTCGGCGTCGGGCGGCAAGGTCCTGAGGACGTTATCGAGGTTGAGTCCTGGGTTGCGGTAGGCTATCTTCATCAGCACCCTCTCCATGACTCCCGTGCAAAGCCTGCGCGCCTCGTTCGCCAGCTGCGTGGGGATCCTCTCCCGGAGCTGCTGGAGGGTCGGCGCCACTCCCCTGATGAACAAGCTTAGCTTGGCGCTGTGAGGGAGGTTCTCGTCGGTGGAGTAGCCGAGGTGCTCCGTCCCCAGCCCCGCCAACTCCCTGTCGATATCAGCGGCGACGGCGACAAGCCCCTCGGTCCAGTGCTCCACCGTCAGCCTGAAGTTGTTTTGGGAGAGGGCGGCGCTGTCCAACAGTGCCCTCTCAGCCCTGAGGTCCTCCTTCAGCTTCGTCTCCCGATTTCTGGCGCTGTCAAGTGATGCGGTGAGGGTGGACAGCTTCAACTCCAAGACTGCAACGAAATCCTTGGCGATGGCGAGCTCCTTGCCCTTGTCGGAGAGACGGACCTGCAGCTCGGAGTGGCTGTGGGCGTCCTTCTCCCTCTCCGATGTGAGCGCAGCAACCTTCTCCTCGCTCGTCTTCAAGTGGATCTCCAGTTGCGCCACCCTCGCCTCCAAGTCTCTCTTGGCGGTCTCTGCAGCTGCAGCGGCGTCCCTCGCTTCCTGCAGAGCTCCGCCAAGGGACTGTTCGCGCGCGGCAAGGTCGTCCTCGTGGCTATCGAGGTCGACCTTCCGCTGCGTCAGCTCACCTTCCCGCCGAGACAGCTCTTCGGTGGCGAGCCGTTGCTGCTCTTCTGCTTCGGCCTTTTCAAGTATGAACGCCTGATGCGCCTCGGCGAGCTCCTCCCGCTCCTCCGCCAAGGATCGGAGGGCCACCTGGTTGGCGACCCGGAGCTCTTCAGCGCGCTTCTCCAAGTCGACGCCCGCCTTGGCGGCCAGAGCCTCTCGGGACTCCAGCTTGGCCTGCCTGGCGCGGTACAGGGCCAGAAGCCTCCGCAGAAGCTGCTCCTCCTTGGGCTCGCTACTGCTGCCGGGCGCGTCGACGAACTTCAGCCCGGCGGAGGCGAGGAGTTCTCCATCGAAGACTTCTCCCTCCGCGGGCGCCCTTGACGTAGATGTTCATGGGAGCCGAATGAAGACCCCGTTTCCAGCCTCCAGGTAGGCGCCTGTTTCGGCCGCGGCAGCAGCAGGGTCGGTGGTCGGCGCAGCGTCTGACGCTCCTGCGGCCTCAGGCCCATCAGTGCGACCGCCGGTCCCATCCTCAGCTGCCGCGTCGGCGGCCTTGGCTGCCTCTTCGACGGCGGGCTCGTCAGTACCGATCGCCTCTTCGGTAGCCGCGGCGTCACCAGTGTTACCGCGCGCGTCCTCCTCGGTGGCGGCCTCCGTCTCCATAGGCTCTGGAGCGGACGAGTCTGAAGACAAGAAAAGAAGAAGAGTCGAGATTCAGAGACCCGCCTGAGTCTTCGGCGGAATCGCTCGATCCGGCGCCCTGATCGGCGGGCCCGCTCGACTCTGTGCCTTGCTCGGCGGCCTCGCTCGTCCCAGCGGGTTGCCCGGCAGGCTTTATCACTTTGAGGAGCTCTTCCTCCTCGGCCAGACTTACCGCCTCCGCTGCATCCGCCTCCTCCAAAGTATATCCGAATTCGCCCGCGGCCCTGGCTGCTGCTGCCTAACCTGGTGGCAATATAAGCCATCTCCTGGTCGGTGGTGTCGCGGGTGAGGCCTCTCTTCTCGTCGGAATTGATTGGCTGCTCCACCAAGTTGTCGAAGAACGTTTGCACGGCTTCGTCAGAAGGCTCCCGCCAAGTGGGGTCAATCCCATGGGAGTCACACCACGGCATCGCCGCGCGGATAGCGCTGAGCGACGAATTGTTGCATAGCGGAACTACGCCCCGCGGCAATGCGAACCACTCTGGATGTTTGGGGTCGTGCTTGAATAGCTCATGGAGCATTCCGTTGAGCTCCATGACAGTGAAATTGTAGTTGAGGCCTGGGCGCAGCCTCATAAAGTCTGCAGCATTACCAAACTCCCAAGCAGGCCTTTTCCTCTCCTGCAAGGGAGCGATGCGGCGGCAAAGGAAATCTGCTCCGACAGCCCCTATAGTGAGCCTGGCTTGCCGGAGGCGAAGAATCCTAGTGATGGCTATCTTCAGCTTGTCGTCCTCAGGGTCCAGGTCACTCCAGTCATTGCCGTGCACTATTGCAACTCGGCGCAGGGAAGTGAACTGCTGGGGTTCATCCTCCATGATCCAGCACCAGTTGGCCCTCCACTCCTCCCACTTGTCGCGGAGTTCCCCAGTCAAGTAAGCCTCTTTCTTATGGAGCCTGAAGATCCAAGAAATTCCGCCGGACAAAGGAGACCTAGACTCGACTCGAGGCGTAAAATAATGGCGGAAAAGAGCTACATTGGGGTAGACTCCGACAAAGTTCTCGCACAGATGTGCGAAAACGGCCATGGTCAAGACAGCGTTTGGGGTGAAATCAAGGAGATGAAACCCGTAGGTATTCATAATATCACAGAAGAACTCCGAGTAGGGAGGGCAGAGCCCGCAGTCAAAGAACAAAGCAAAAAAGGCATATCCTCCCGGAAACATGTCGCAGGCCTCAGCGGGGAGTACCTTGGTGCGCGGGTGCGCTTTTGTCTCCCTCGACCAGAAGAGGTAGAAGGAGTCCTTCAGCTCCTCCGCGCTGAGCCTCGGCGGGAAGACCGTCATCTTCTTCCGCATTGCCGCTAGCTTCAGCGCCCTGGCAGTCCTCGCGGCTTTCGCCTTGTCGCCCTTCGGGGCCATGGCGGGGACGGCGGGGGAAGTCGACGGCACTGGGGAGGCTGGCGGCGGCGGAGGAAGGGCGGAGCGCTGCTCTCTTTCAACCTTCGGGGAGGAGGGGAGCAGCGGGGGTTTCTGGAGGACGAAGAAGCAATGAGCGAATGGAAGGAACTGCCCCTGTTTCCCCTGCTTTTAAGGGGGAGAGGGGGACGTTCCGCATTTTCTCCATTAAAGAAACAAGCCACGATCTCTCCCACGACACCGCAATCGACGCATGCCGTTAGGGAGGGGCGCGGTGAATACGGAGTGGGATACGGCGCGCCGTGGGCCGCGTGTGCCCGTGCACTGTTTTGGGCCTGGCCCAACAGCGCTCGGCACCGTGTGTGGCCCAGGCCCGGGGGCTCCTGTCGGTGTACTAAAGTAGGGGTACCTTAGTATCCCGACTTGTGCACGGGCAATAGCAGCGTCCCGTGGCAGGGCTTGCCACGCGCCCGCCAAGGCCCACTATGGTTCCTTTGGAGCCATTCAAGAAAAAAGTATTCAAGTTAAAGAAACAAGACCCCGGCAAGAGGAGCGTGCCGGGAGGGCCGCTCCAGGCTCAAGACCACCCCTTTGGCACAAGACCCTGGCAAGAGGAGCTTGCCAGGAAGGCCAAACATGGCATTTCAGGAGACATGCCGTGGCGCATCGCGCGCCCCGGCGAGGCCCGGAGAGCGACAAGCTCCCGGGCGCGACAAGTTAACAACCGCGGGAAGGTGCAAGCCGCGGCAAGCTTCCACTACGTGTCCGCGCTCCAGCTCATCCGGCCACGCGTCGCCCTAGGGCCCTTCCAGGTGCATGTGGCGGAAGGCTGTGCAGCCTGGGGTACACGGTGGCGAGCTGCGATGACGAGGCCACCATCGTGGCGAACGGAGACGCCCTGACGGACGCTTTTTTGCACTGTTTGGGGCGACGGCGACGGGCATTTAATGCCCTTGTCCCCTGCAGTCAGGGTTAGGTATAAAGCACTATGCATACACTGCTCCAACTACCACCATTTTTACATTTATACCCTCATCTGTGTTGCCACCTGTCGGTGACCCCTTTGACCTATAAAAGGAGGCCCATGCGCAACGTAGAGGGGGTTCGGTTCTGATCTTCGATCACTCTCACGCTCGGTGTTGCTAGCGATAAGCACTGTAGCTCTTCTCGCTCCCGAGCCAAGAACACAATACAAACCAAGGCAGGAGTAGGGTTTTACGCATCCGTGCGGCCCGAACCTGGGTAAACTGCTCGCGTGCATGCTTCGATCCGCTCTTTGTGCATCCTCCGCCCCCTTGCCGTACCGAAAAGGGGCTCCGGTCCCATAGGTGTTCGTGGGCGATCAGTTTCCCCGACAACATGTTCCTATGACTATGAGATTATGCAACTCCCGAATACCGGAGGAACACCTTGTGTGCTATCAAACGTCACAACATAACTGGGTGATTATAAAGATGATCTATAGGTGTCTCCGAAGGTGTTTGTGGTGTTGGCATAGATTGAGAATATGATTTGTCACTCCGAGTGTCGGAGAGGTATCTCTGGGCCCTCTCGGTAATACACATCGTAATAGGCCTTGTAAGCTAACAACTAATGAGTTAGTTACGAGATGATGTATTATGGAACAAGTAAAGAGACTTGCCGGTGACGATACTGAAGTAGGTATGATGATACCGATGATCGAATCTCGGGCAAGTAACACACCGACGATAAAGGGAACAACGTATGTTGTTATGCGGTTTAACCGATAAAGATCTTTGTAGAATATGTAGGAACCAATATGTGCATCCAGGTTCCACTATTGGTTATTGACCGGAGATGAGTCTCAGAGATGTCTACATAGTTCTCGAACACGTAGGGTTCGCATGCTTAACGTTCGATGACGATCGGTATTATGAGTTTATGTGTTTTGATGCACCGAAGGTAGTTCGAAGTCCTGGATGTGATCGCGGACATGACGAGGAGTATTGAAATAGTCGAGACGTAAATATTGATATATTGAACGACTATATTCGGACATAGGAAGTGTTCCGGATGAGTTTCAGATTAAACCGGAGTGCCGGAGGGGTATCGGTACCCCCCGGGGGAACTAATGGGCCACTTGGGCCCTTAGTGGAGAGAGAGAGGGCCAGCTAGGGATGGGCCGCGCGCACCTCCCCCTTAGTCCGAATAGGACAAGGAAAGGGGGGGCGGCGCCCCCTTCCTTCCCCCTCTCCCTCTCCTTCATTTCCCCTCCTCCCCTATTGGTGGACTCCTACTAGGAATAGGATTCCTATTCCTACACTACACCACGACACTGCATTCCCTACAGGCATGTGTTGCGAAAAGTTAATATCGCCGACCAACAGTTGGTTGGAAAATGTTGTGACAGATAGTTGGTTGGGAAATGTTGTGAATAGTGGCGGACCATCGGACGGGAATACAAGCACAATTATTGTCGAACTGTGGGTTGGGGAAGCTCTTTTTTTTTTTTTTTATTGAGAAACGGTTGGGGAAGCTCCTATGCACGTCCATTCATCGGTCGACAAATAACGCCGACCAACAGTCTGTGCCAAATGGGCCTGCGCGCGTGTACAGAAAAATTAGTGCCAACATTTGGCCCAAGCCCGCGAAAGTTTCCCCCAACGCATAAGTCACCACGCGCGTGGAGCCAAATCCCTTTCCCATTCCCCACGCGTGCCGCCCTGGCCTCTCCGCCGCCGCCGCGCCATTGTGCAGGCTGGACGGCGCGAGCGGGCTTTTTGGCCCGCTCGTGGCCCGTTCAGGACCGGACCGATCGGTCCTGGCTCGCTGCAGAAATTGGACGGTCCGGTTACCAAATTTCGGCCCGAAGTTTCCTCGGTCCGGTCCGGTCTTTGACCGGTCCGACCGAGCGGACCGAAGCTGCAGGCCGTTTCTAGTCGGCGCGGCCACCGGCGACATCCTGTTCTGGCCGTGAGATCCGCGCAGCCCTGCCGACCTTCTTCCGCTCCTGAGGTAGAAGAGAACAGAGAATAGAAAGAAAGCGCGGTCACGCCCGTGATTATCTGAGATAGACTTGATTTTTTTCCCTTTTCTTCAGTCAAGTACTGAAGAAGACTCAGGTCACGTCCATTATTATCTGAGTCACACATGGACAGGCAGTTTCCCCAGGGGCAAGAGATAGAAGAGGAATCAGATCACGCGCTGCCATTTTATTCCTTTTAATCAGTCAACAAAAAATTGGAAGAACAAGATCAACGAGATTTGATCCGATAATTAAGGCGCCTTCACTTGTTGGCGACTAAATACTAACGAGAGTAATGAGTTCGTTCCAATAATCATGCGCCACCACGCATTCGTTTCCTTTTATTCAGTCAAACAATCAGAAGAAAGATCGAGAAACATGGTTCGATCCGCTAATCACGGCGTCGTCACACGATCAACTCGACGTTAGATTTCATCCGCTAATCATGGCAAGGCCCGCACGCAGAATTATGGGGTCATGCACGCCATAAATTACTTGCATGCAACAACAAAAATGCTAAGAAATAAACATGCACATGATCATCGCTAACGATTGCGCCCCGGCTGGCTCGACCCAGCACACTTCCTTCGGCATGTCGCCCACGATGCCGCCGGCGCACACACACGTTATCCACTCGCCATAGCAACCGCGCACGTCGCCCACCAAGTCGCTATACCTGCGCATGTCGCCGCCCGTGATGCTTGGCCGGTCCGCTCGGTCCGGCCCGGGCTTCGGCGCCGCCGGTCCGGTCCCTGAAAACAGGCCCGCATGGCTGGTCGGTCCGGTCCGGTCTGGCCCGCCGGCGGCCGGTCCAAACGTCGGCTCGGTCAGGGACCGGACCGGCCCGGACCGTGTCCACCCTTTGTGCTGCTCCCGCGTGACCCTGCTGGACTGCCGCCCCACAGCGCTGCCCCCATGCGCTCGAACCCTCTCCTCTGCCCCGGCGCTCTCCCCTGACCACAAGAACTTTGGCGTCGACACCGTCATGGAATGCGGCCGACAGATCCCATGGAGACGGGATTCAACCTGCTGCAGAGGGATGTTGCCCTGTACTAGAAGACTGCGCCGGCCATGGTGAAGCACTCCCTGGAGGCGCTGCTGCTCGTGGTGTCCAATCCGGTTGACGTTCTCGCTGGCCTTGCCTTGAAGTTTCAGAGTTGGGTTCCAGGGGAGCGCCGTGATCTGCTCCGGTACCGACCTCGATGCCTCCTGGTTCTGGTTCCTCATCAACGACCCCCCACCATCAATGTGCAAGACGTGCAGGTAACTTACTAGACCCAAATGCATCCATGAATCAATTGGCCTCTTGCTCTCCCGATAAAAAATTATCAGGTTCATAGAAATACTTTACGAGTATTTGTTTTTTTAAGAAAGTCTAACTTGTTACTAATTTGTTCGATGGTTTCCAGAAGAAGGGAGCATATGTAAAAGGCCTTCCGGATACTCTTCATGTTACTGATTTTCTAATAGAAAATTCTTCATTGCCATATATATTTTCCGTTGACATATCATTAAGCATCAGTACTATATTTTGATTCTTTTTCTCGATTATAGAAGATGTCATTTGTCCAGCCTACACTCATGTTTAATTTCTGCATAGTTTGCTTCCTTATTTCCTTTCCCATGTAATTATTACGTAGTTATTCTACATTTTGCACAGTACTAATCAGATTCAAGGCAGCAGTTATATCGTTGAATAGTTGTTGCAATTTCTGCTACATATATATATATATGTGGATTTGTGAAAGTATTTCTAAACATGTTACCAGGTTTAATGGACAAAATCATACAAATGAAATAGCAATAATGTTAGGTAAGGTGTGAGGGGTGTACTGCCTCCTCTGTTCAATTTACACTCCTTCTAGTGTCCTCACATAATAAATCTAAATTAAATGAAGTCGATATATTACTATATCTTCTGGACCAAATGATCTCCGTGTTATGAATATTGATCTGCAATAGCATGTCCTTAATCAAAATTCCATGTATATTAAATGATGGAAGTAGCAGAATCTTCGTCGCAGTGTTTTATAGTTTCATTTATCAGAGACAATATTGCTTGAAAGTATTCTAACTCCACCGAGAGTGAATGAATTCTAACCAGGAGTGTTGTGCTGCAGGATTTCCAGCCCACCCCAGCATCACCTTCAACCCTGAACCAGTTTACTGTTGCGCCTCTGCAACCTTACAGGTCGCCACAGTCCGTGCAGCAGCTAGGAGCAGGGCCCATTGTCGTTGTCGCGCATCCCAGGTTCATCTGTTTGCTGCTGTTTTGGCCATCGCCGAAACCAACCAGGAGTTAGTGGCCTCAAAGCACCAAAGTATAATAAGCTTTCTTCTTCATAGGTCATCACTTTCTAATCCTAGTTCAGTTCACTACATAATCCTAGTTCACTTCATAGGTCATCACTTCGTAATCCTAGTTCAGTTCACTTCGTTATTCCTTTTATTTTAGTAATGGGGCATCATATTATTAAATAGTTTTTGTTCTCCATACACCGAATGAAAACTAGGTATTTGGACGTTTTCTTCTCTGTTTTGCATAACTGCCATGCAAGTTGTTCCATGCCTTTTCTTTTCTGTAAGCAACAAAGATATATCATACACGAGGGTGTTGCCCACTATTACTCTCAAGAGAGCCCAGAGTAGGACATCAGCTTGTTTGGACTCTATCAATGATGTTATATTATGATGTTGTCTACTAATCAGTGATGTTGTATTATCAAGAAATTTGTCGTACTAGTACATTATTCCATGATTCGGTCCACTAATATAGCTTACTGTAAAATATTTTAAACCAGGTTGGTCGGGCAATCTGGTGCTTATCTGCTGGGATTTTGAATTGAATATGTGTGAAATTTCTGGTAGCTATGTGGATCTATTTGCTCCAAAAACTGATACCCCAGTGTCTACAATTTGGGGCCATGTAGGGTATGATATAAATCTCAGATTTTCTTGGTTAATTAGTCACACGAGTAGCTTAAGCATCTCTCCTTCATCAGGTAAAATGTCAACCTGAAAATCGTCTAGGCAGCAGGGTACATCAGATAAGAAAATTGTTGTATGCAGAAGTGAGGCTAGACATGCTTGCAATTACTTATTTCAAGCTTGAGCTTTTATTTTCTGATGATGTGACCACAAGCTTGTGTTTTTTTGTATATTAATCTGACGGAACTATATGACGCCTGGCTTGGATGCAGTACTTTAACTTAAATTTAACCTGAAGAGCATCTTATTTGTGCCCTGTTTCCAGAATATTTTAAATATCTGAATGTCATGACAAATGAAATCAAACTATTTCTTGTACCATTGGTGGTTTAATGTCTCTGTTGTTCCCATTGGGGCGGCCTCATAGTTTTCTGAGCAATAAATACGATCTGGAGAAGCAAATGTCAAGTTCATTTGTCCGGACTGAAGTTGCAAAAGTAACTCGAAGTGATCATTTTTTCTGCGCACTAGCTCTCTTCTAGTATAACACAATCTATACTGCTGTTTTTCATGTTTGTTGCCAGTTAGACAATTATAACTATATATTTAGTTCAAATTATGGAAACCTAGCTAAAATTTCCAATCCATGTAGACACCTGAAATTATTGTGAACATAGACCTAATATTGACCTCACGTGTGCTAACAGCAAGCAAACAAACTGTTTGATTTGTGTCTTGTTGCACACCGGTCAAAATTTAACCACTACTATGTTCAATCCATATATTGAGCTAGGTGTTCTCCCTTTGCCGACATATATATAGGATTTACTTTGTGTATTGAAAATATTTATATAAACATATATTGATACTTTTTATATTTATGTTAAGGACCCCTGGGTTCATAGTTACTGTACACCTTCTGATCAATATTTTACAGAGTAATAAAAGATGGTTGATAAATATGTTGCTCTGAACCTTGGCTTATTAAGTGGCAGCCCAGGTCATTTACTTAGAAGACCATCACTCCACCAGGCTGTTTCTCAATGTCTCATTTTGGTCTCTTGTAGTAAACAACTTTGGCGAGGCTCACGACATGCAGTGACACTGTGTGCTGATGTGGAGCGTTGGGGTAGGAAAGCAGAACATCATCAACTCTGCCTCACCTCTTCCACTCGTGCTGTCCGATGGTAATTTTATTTTTATCCTTCCTATTGATGTACTGTAGTGCAGTCCGATTATTTTGATTTTGCTTTTTTATTAGTTTTGACTCATGTTGGGAAAAGTTCTAACTAGGTCGTACATTTTGCGTTAAATGGAAAGGTTAAAGTACTATGTGGTTAAGTAGTATTTTGGTACTTCCCTCAAAAGAAGGTTGTATTTTGGTAGTACCCTGTTTTGGAGAAGCTTTTGTATGTAATTGGTGTTAGAAATGTATTTTGTAAGCACATAGGATCGATATGCTTAACATGCTACGAATTGCAACTTGTGGTCGTACTTTGGTATTTCAAAAACAAAATCATATCATTTTGTATCCCCCCCTCCCTGAAATTTTTGTTCTGATTTTGAAAATTAGGGAACCTAGAGAGGCTAGGGTTTGTGCAATGTAACTACTAATATGTTCTCTGAAGTGTTCCAGAAGAAGATGCAGAATGTGAACTCGGGATTTTTACTCGCAGATGTTCAAGCTGGAGGATGGTCTGCAATGAGATGTGGAATGAAGGTTTTTGATGTCTAGTAGGAGAATGATGCAAGAATGTTGGTGGAAGGCTATGAGGATGGGACGATGGGTATGTAGTTGCCCACTACAAGGAGCCAAGGCAGATGATGTGCCTCTTAGAAAAATTCCAGTAAACAACACTAGGAATTTTTGCTCTCAGACAATGAACAATAATGTCTCCTCTATTTCATTAGTTACATCAGTTTATAGGAAACTTGGATGGTCATTGGTTCATAACATATGCACTATTTATATGTGAAAATTAATGAATGTGTGTTATTATTATTTGGTTCTGATATATTATTCTTGGCCGGCATGGATGTTACCGTTATGAATTATGTAACTTGACTGATGTTCTGATGGTAAAGTGAAATCTAGCTATGTGA
Organism: Secale cereale; assembly: GCA_902687465.1. NCBI lineage: Eukaryota > Viridiplantae > Streptophyta > Magnoliopsida > Poales > Poaceae > Secale > Secale cereale. The sequence continues at coordinate 897,863,107 of LR738715.1, forward strand.
GGGGAAACAGATGTTGTTTGGCAAAACAAACATTGTCCATTGTCTGGGAAAGGCCCATGAGGCCCAACGGTATGTTGGTCGGGAAAGATTACCCTGTCTGGTAGTCGGTCGGGAAAGGTCCATGGTAGCCATGTCAGATAGTCGGTCGGGAAAGATTACCCTGTCAAATAGTTGGTCGGGAAAGGCCCATGACAGCCCCAATGGACTGTCGGTCGGGAAAGGCCCATGGTAGGCCCAACAGATTGTTGGTCGGGAAAGATACTCCATAGCCGACAAGTAGTCGGTCGGGAAAGATATGTCCGTCGGGAAGGGGCTTTCCCGTCTGGACTTTCCCCAACAGACCTCGTTGGTCGGCAATACTTTTTCCCGACCGATTGTTTGTTGGCATAACTTGTATTCCCGGCCAACTTGGCTGTTGGGGATGTAGTGTTGTGGTGTAGTGCTAGTAGGAGTAGCCCTCCTTGGGCACGCCTATAGGGCTGGCCATCCTCCCCCTTTCTCCTTTATATACGGGGGCAGGGTGCACCCTAGGACACACAAGTAAACATCAGTTTTAGCCCTATGCGATGCCCCCTTCCACAGTTACACACCTTGGTCATATCGTTGCAGTGCTTAGGCGAAGCCCTGCGCCGGTAACTTGATCATCACCGTCACCACGCCGTCGTGCTGACGAAACTCTCTCGTGACACTCAACTGGATCAAGAGCTCGTGGGACGTCATCGAGCTGAACGTGTGCTGAACGCGGAGGTGCCGTATGTTGGGTGCTTGGATCGGTTGGATCGCGAAGACGTTCGACTACATCAACTGCATCACTAGACGCTTCCGCTTTCGTTCTATGGGGGTATGTGGACACACTTTCCCCGCTCGTTGATATGCTTCTCCTAGATAGATCTTCTGTGATCGTATGATTGTTTTTGAAATACTACGTTCCCTAACAGTGGCATCATGAGCCAGGTCTATGCGTAGATGATATGCACGAGTAGAACACAATGAGTTGTGGGTGATAATAGTCATACTGCTTAGCATCATGTCATACTTTGATTCAGCGGTATTGTGAGATGAAACGGCCCGAACCGACATTACGGGTACGCTTACGCGAGACTGGTTTCACCGTTACGAGCACTCGTAGCTTAAAGGTGACCGGCGGGTGTCTGTCTGTCTCACTTTAGTTGAATCGAGTGTGGCTACGCCCGGTCCTTGTGAAGGTTAAACCAGCACACTTGACAAAACATCGTTGTGGTTTTTGTATGCGTAGGTAAGAACGGTTCTTGCTAAGCCCGTAGCAGCCACGTAAAACTTGCAACAACAAAGTAGAGGACGTCTAACTTGTTTTTGCAGAGCATGTTGTGATGTGATATGGTCAAGACGTGATGAGTTATACGTTATCGTATGAGATGATCTTGTTTTGTAAATTATAATGATGCAGCCACGTATACGACATTTTTTATATTTTTGTAAATTATACGGTTCTTGCTAAGCCCGTAGCAGCCACGTATGCGACATTTTTGATAGAGCGAGGAGACATTGTCTTTGGAGAAAGGAGATTGATAGAGAAGCGAAAACCAATTCTTTGGCTGCATGGGACATGGTTTGTAGACCAAAGAAGAAGGGAGGGTTGGGAATCCTTGATCTAAAAATTCAAAATAAAGCACTGCTGCTCAAATACATACATAAGTTCATTCATAAGCATGATACTCCCTGGGTGATGCTGGTCTGGAATGCCTATTACAATGAAACACCCCCCATGCTAAACCACCTTGGGGATCGTTTTCGTGGCGTGATGTCTTTCCCCTAATGGACATTTATAGAGGGATCACCACATGTGTGCCTACTGCAGGTGATACTATATTGCTTTGGAAGGATGTATGGATTAATGAAAGACCGTTGGCAGAGACACACGACTATCTCTTCTCCTTTGCCCTTGATGAAGACATCTCGCTGGCTCAATTTTATTATAATGTTGCAGCGTTAGATAACTTTATGCTCCCTTTGTCATTGGAGGCCCGAGAAGAATTGAATGGCTTACGTCAGGTGATGGATGGAATGACTTTGACACCAATGGGAACTGATGAATGGATCTTATGTTGGGGGGTACAACATTCAAACCGAAGAAGTTTTACAATTATGTTTTCAGAAACATCACGGCTCCACAGTGCATCACCTCCATATGGAAGACTAAATGCATCATGAGACACAAGGTTTTTGCGTGGTTGCTGTTGAATGATCGAGTCAACACGAGAGACCTCCTTATACGAAGGCATTTCGACATTGGGGATGATCATGACTGTCCTATGTGCACAATGAGAGTAATGGAAACGAATAGACATCTGTTCTACGACTGCCCATTCGCTGCAACATGCTGGGAAGCTGTGGGCATAAGCTGGGGAGATCACCAAGATTTGCAAAACAGATTTGACACGGCGAAAACTGGGTGGCATGGACCTCTCTTTAAGGATATAACCATCTTGGCGGCTTGGAACATTTGGAAACAGCGAAACAATGAGATATTCGATGGGGTGACTGCCACTCATGTAGACTGGTTGCGGAGATTTAGAGAAGACCTGGTGATCTTAGGTTATAGGATCAACCCCCAAGGCCTAGCCATTTTGAGAGACTTTAGCAACTCTCTTTCTATCTAAAAAAACCTTTTCTCTTGCATTTCAAATACTTTGTACCCCCCCTGTTTTGTCAAAATGTAAATACTAGCTTTGGGTGCCAACTCTTGGCTGGCACTCATGGCATATAAATGAAAAAAGGGCAGTAGGAGACTCTCCTGCTGTTTTCAGAGTGTCAAAAAAAAACTTGCAACAACAAAGTAGAGGACGTCTAACTTGTTTTTGCAGAGCATGTTGTGATGTGATATGGTCAAGACGTGATGAGTTATACGTTATCGTATGAGATGATCTTGTTTTGTAAATTATTGGCAACCCACAGGAGCCTTATGGTTGTCTCTTTATTGTATGAATTGTGAAGGCCATGTAATTGCTTTACTTTATCACTGTGAGTTAGCTATAGTAGTAGTAGCAATAGTTGGCGAGACAAACACGATGCTACGATGAAGATCATGGTGTCAAGACGGTGACGATGGAGATCATGACGATGCTTTGGAGATGGAGATCAAAAGAAAAAGATGATGATGGCCGTATCATGTCACATATTTTCATTGCATGTGATGTTTATCTTATTATACTTCTTATTTTGCTTAGAACGACGGTACCATTATAAGATGATCCCTTACAAAATTTCAAGGTACAAGTGTTCTCCCTGAGTATGCACCGTTGCGAAAGTTCATCGTGCAGACACACCACGTGATGATCGGGTGTGATAAGCTCTACGTTCAAATACAACGGGTGTAAGACAGTTTTGCACATGCAGAATACTCGGTTTAAACTTGATGAGCCTAGCATGTACAGACATGGCCTCGGATCACTGGAGACCGAAAAGACGAGCGGGAATCATATTGTAGATATGATCAACATAAGATGTTCACCAATGAAAACTACCCCATCTCACGTGATGATCAAACATGGTTTAGTTGATTTGGATCACGTGATCATTTAGATGACTTGAGGGATGTCTATCTAAGTGGGAGTTCTTTAGTAATATTATTAATTGAACTTTAATTTATCATGAACTTACTCCTGATACTTTTTGCCTATCTACCTATGTTGTTCTAGATCAATGGCCCGTGCTACCGTTCCCTTTGAATTTTAATGCATTTCTAGAGAAAGCTAAGTTGAAAGATGATGGTAGCAACTATACAGACTGGGTCCGTAACTTGAGGATTATCCTCATTGCTGCACAGAAGTATTATGTCCTGGAAGCATCGCTAGGTGACAGGCCTGCTGCAGGAGCAACTCCGGACGTTATGAACGTCCGGCAAGCTTATTTTGATGACTACTTGATAGTTTAGTGTGCCATGCTTTACGGTTTAGAATTGCGACTTCAACGATGTTTTGAACGTCATGGAGCATATCAGATGTTCCAAGAGTTGAAGTTAATATTTCAAGCAAATGCCTGAATTGAGAGATATGAAGTCTCCATTAAGTTCTATAGATGCAAGATGGAGGAGAACACTTGCTCAGAATGTCTGGGTACTACAATCATATGACTCAACTTGGTTGCAAAGTTGACGAAGATAGTGTTATTGATAGAGTTCTTGAATCACTGCCACCAAGCTATAAAGGCTTCGTGATGAACTATAATATGAAAGGGATGCAGAAGACAATTCCCGAGCTCTTCGCTATGCTCAAAGCTACGGAGGTAGATATCAAAAAGGACCATCAAGTGTTTATGGTTAACAAGACCACCAGTTTCAAGAAAAAGGGAAAGGGAAAGATGGGGAACTTCAAGAAGAATAGAAAGCCAATTGCTAATCCTGCGAAAAAACCCAAGTCTGGAGCCAAGCCTGAAACTGAGTGCTTCTACTGCAAAGAGACTGGACACTGGAAGCGGAACTGCCCCAAGTATTTGGCGGATAAGAAGGATGGCAAAGTGAACAAAGGTATATTTGATATACATGTTATTGATATGTACCCTACTAATGCTCATAGTAGCACCTGGGTATTTGATACTCGTTCGGTTGCTAATATTTGTAACTCGAAACAGGGGCTACGGATTAAACGAAGATTAGCTAAGGACGAGGTGACGATGCGCGTGGGAAATGGTTCCAAAGTCGATGTGATTACCGTCGGTATTAGTTTTAGACCTAAATAATTGTTATTTGGTGCCAGCGTTGAGCATGAACATTATATCTGGATCTTGTTTGTTGCAAGACGGTTATTCATTTAAATCAGAGAATAATAATGGTTCTTTCTTTATGAGTAATATCTTTTATGGTCATGTACTCTTGAAGAGAGGTCTTTTCTTATTATATCTCGATCGTAGTGATACACATATTCATAATACTGAAGCCAAAAGATGCAAAGTTGATAATAATAGTGCAACTTATTTGTGGCACAGCCGTTTAGGTCATATGGGTGTAAAGCTCATGAAGAAACTCCATGTAGATGGACTTTTGGAATCACTTGATTATGAATCACTTGGTGCTTGCGCACCATGCCTCTCTCCATCGTATCTATAATTTTTGATTGTTCCATGCCAATATTCTACAACTTTTACATACTTTTGGCAACTTTTTGTACTATTTTTGGGACTAACATATTGATCCAGTGCCCAGTGCCAGTTCCTGTTTGTTGCATGTTTTTGTTTCGCAGAATATCCATACCAAACGGAGTCCAAACGGGATAAAAACGCACAGAGATTTTTTTGGAATATATGTTATTTTTGGGATTAAGAATAAACATGAGACGATGCGGAGGGGGCCACGAGGCATGGGGCGCGCTCTAGTGGGTGGGCGCGACCCTGACCCTCATGGCTACCCCGTAAGGCGGTTGGTGCCCTTCTTTCGCCACAAGAAACCATTATCCGGGTACAAATCATGTCATAATTTCATCCCAATCAGAGTTACGGATCTCCGGTAATATAAGAAACAGTGAAAGGTTAGAATCTGGAATGATGAAACAGAGAGAGACAGAGAGATAGATCCAATCTAGGAGGGACTCTCGCCCCTCCCATGCCATGGAGGCCATGGACCATAGGGGAAACCCTTCTCCTACCTAGGGAGAAGGCCAAGGAAGAAGGAGAAGGAGGAGGGCTCTCTCCCCCTCGCTTCCGGTGGCGCCGGAGTGCCACGTGGGCCATCACCGTGCGACGGCGATCTACACCAACACCTCTGTCATCTTCACCAACATCTTCATCACCTTCCCCCATCTATCTACAGCAGTCCACTCTCCCGCAACCCGTTGTACCCTCTACTTGAACATGGTGCTTTATGCTTCATATCATTATCCAATGATGTGTTGCCATCCTATGATGTTTGAGTAGATTTTCGTTGTCCTATCGGTAATTGGTGAATTGCTATGATTGGTTTAATTTGCTTGTGGTTATGTTGCTCTCCTTTGGTCCCCATCATATGAGCGTGCACGCGGATCACACCATAGGGTAAGTTGTATGGTGATAGGACTATGTATTGGAGGGCAAAGGTGACAGAATCTTCAACCTAGCATAGAAATTGATGCATGTGGGATTGAAGGGGGACCAATATATCTTAATGCTATGGTTGGGTTTTACCTTAATGAACGTTAGAAGTTGCAGATGCTTGCTAATACTTCCAATCATAAGTGCATAGAATTCCAAGTCAGGGATGACATGCTAGCAGTGGCCTCTCCCACATAAAACTTGCTATCGGTCTAGTAACGTAGTCAATTGCTTAGGGACAATTTCGCAACTCTTACCACCAATTTTCCACACTCGCTATACTAAATTTATTGCTTCTTTATCTAAACAGCCCTTAGTTTTTACTTACGTGCTCTTTATATTCTTGCAAACCTATCCCGTTACACCTACAAAGTACTTTTAGTTTCATACTTGTTCTAGGTAAAGCGAACGTGAAGCGTGCGTAGAGTTGTATCGGTGGTCGATAGAACTTGAGGAAATATTTGTTCTACCTTTAGCTCCTCGTTGGGTTCGACACTCTTACTCATCGAAGAGGCTACAATTGATCACCTATACTTGTGGGTTATCAAGACCTTTTTCTGGCGCCGTTGCCGGGGAGTTATAGCGTGGGGTGAATATTCTCGTGTGTGCTTGTTTGCTTTATCACTAAGTAGTTGTTATTTGTTGTTCGAAGTTGTTCCCTATCTTTAGTTATGGATATGGAATACGAAATACCCAAAAAATTAGGTTTACTTTCTACTCATGGAGATGAGGAACCTTCTAAAACCCTTGATGCTCATTATGTGAAAGATATTATGTACTACTTTGATAATCCTGCGAAAATCCCATTCAACTATATAATGGGAGTAACGTTGCATCAACGTGAATACTTCAAGGATTATCGCTTGAGACAAAAAGGGAAATTGTTATGGGATCAAATTCATATGTTGCATTGGTATGCTCGACAACTATGCTTGAGATATGATTATGCTTGTTGCTCTAGGATGAATTCTCCACACCTTCCCTTTTCATGCAAATTTAATGATGATGAAACCTTAGCTTCTTATGCTAATGGTATATATGATTATTGTGATGTGGAACAAATAGAAGAATTCGTTGCTTTTAAGGGTGCTTATGAAATTGAATCTCTGTTTAAAAGTTATGAAGCTTTTGATGATGATGTTTATAGTCCTGAAAATTTTGCTACATTGAAATATTGCTATGAGAATTAGGAATACAATTCCAATATTGATGCATTTATTGAGAAGGTCTCCGCTGTCCAATAAGAGACTAATATTTTGCAGGAAAGTACGGAAGAAAAAATTGATGACACTATGAGCTCATTAGATGAAAAAGACGACGAGGAGAGCGAAGAACAAAAGAAGGAAGAGCGGATTAGCTACCCGTTCCCACCTTCTAATTAGAGTAATTCTTCAACTCATACATTGTTTAATTTCCGTTTGTGCTTACTGAAGGATGATTGCTATGATAATTGCTATGATCCCTTTGATTCGTTTGAAATATCCCTTTTTGATGAACTTGATGCTTGCTATGCTTGTGGCCAAGATGCCAATATGAGTTATGCCTATGGAGATGAACTTGCTATAGTTCCTTACGTTAAACATGAAATTGTGGCTATTGCACCCACACATGATAGTCCTGTTATCTTTTTGAATTCTGCCAACTACACTATATCGGAGAAGTTTGCACTTGTTAAGGATTATATTGATGTGTTGCGTTTTACTACTACACATGATGATTTTGATAGATATAGTATGCATGTGCTTGCTGCTCCTACTTGCAATTATTATGAGAGAGAAAATACATCTCTGCCTCTCTATGTTTCCAATATGATAAAATTGCAAGAAACTGTGTATGCTATGTATCAGCCTTTACTATGTGTGCATGAATTGTTCTTTCAAGACATCTGACGCATAGGAAGAGAGTTCGACTTCATTGTTGCATGACACATATCACTTTGTGCTCACTACTAAATGCCAAATCATTGCTAACTAAAATTCACTTTGATATACCTTGGGATCTAGGTGGATCCATTATTGAGCACTTTATGCCTAGCTTAATGGCTTTAAAAAAAGCGCTGCCAGGGAGACATCCCAGAAGTTTTAGAGAGTCATTTATTTCTGTTGTGTGCTTTTATGAAGTTTAAAAACAAAAAAAATAAAGAGGGGAACCTAAAACTTTTTCAAAAAGAAAAGCAAAAGTGAGAAATACGAGCATTGTTAAAGTGGGAGCTAGCCTTGAACTTTGTTCATGCCCATGGAAACTTTGTGAACCTTGATTACAAAAACTTTTCAAAAATAATAATTAACCCCTTGTACAATTCCATTGTATTGTAAAAATAATGTGCCAAGAGTGTTGGTGTCTAGCCTACTCACTGGACCACGGTGATCACCGGAGACAAGGAAGAAACAAGAGAGAGAGGATATGTGGTTTCCCGGCGCACAAACGCCTCCGGCCGCATGAACAACCCCTTGTATTTCCGGCGAGCTCGAACTCTGCCACACACACACCACCCCACGGTGAGCACACATACACTCCGAGAGGCTACATCTCTCTCTTTCTATTAACAATGTCTACATGGTGATCTCGGCTCAGCTTACAAGAGTACATAGTCGGGGGATTTATTCACGGTGCGCACACACTCCCCCAACGGCCACACACACATGCATGACCCAGCCACACCGCAAGTCACGCACGTAGCTCAGGCACTACATGCATGCATCCATGACTTGGCCACTAACAACTTATCCAAGCATGCGTGTGACTCAATCCTCTCCTGCTAACTAGGCAGGCAACTAACAAACTTGCATCAAGATTATGGCTAACAATTCCCCCCTAATCTTGACACGCCTTGCCGTCGACCGTCGTCTTGAACACGTGCGCTCGACGTCATCACGCGCTTCCGCGCCCGCTGTGACGTGCCTTGTGCCTGCCAGCACTGGAGTTGAAGCATCTCGCGTCGTTGTCGTAGTCACAACCATGACCCAGCCCGTGGACCCGACCTGGCGCACCGACGCAGGTCGCACCGTGCTCCGTCACGACTCCGACGACACACGCCGAGCTGCTTCTCCGCTAGCAACACACGCCTAGCGTCCCTCGGCGCCCCGCACGTGCCGCGCGCACAAAACGCACCCCACGAGCCCGACCGCATCAGTGCGTCCCGCACGTCCCACGCGCGCCCGACGGGCCCGATGAGCCCGACCGCACCAGACGCTCAACCGCGCGCCGCCTCCGCGTTCGCCATGGCAGCCGCCAGTGACAAACGCCAGAAGGATATAGCCGAACTCGAGGACGGACTCGAGCACAAAAGCGGCATACGCCTCCTCCCAATGCCAATAGCACGCTCGTACGCGCCCCCGCGTTCCTGATGCGCCCGACGCATCCAGTGCGCACCCATTACACGCACCGGTCATGCCCGGCTCGCCACCACGGCTTATTGCCCTGCACCACTGCGGCCTCAACCGCAGCGCAGCACCTCCATGCCGCCATGTCGCTGTGTGTCATTGAAGCCGCCACCACGTTGGTCCTCCGCGGCCTCCTCACCGTGTCGCCGCAGCCACCACAGCCTCCTCGCCACGCCGCACACCTCCATAGACCGACACATGGCCCGGAGCATCGCGCAACCGCCGGCGAACTCCGCCACCGTCGGCACGCCTCCGGCAAGGAGAACGACGCCCAAGATGAACCAGCTCATGATACCAATTGTTGGTGTCTAGCCTACTCACTGAACCACGACGTTCACCGGAGACCAGGAAGAAACAAGAGAGAGAGGACACGAGGTGTCCCAGCGCACAAACGCCTTCGGCCGCACGAACAGCCCCTTGTATTTCCGGCGAACTCGAACTCTGCCACACACACACCACCCCACAGCGAGCACACATACACTCTGAGAGGCTACATCTCTCCCTTTCTCTTTGCAATGTCTACATGGTGCTCTCGGCTCAGCTTACAAGAGTACACAGCCGGGGGATTTATACACGGTGCGCACACACACCCCCAACGGCCACACACGCATGCACGACCCAACCACACCGCAAGTCACGCACGTAGCTAAGGCACTACATGCATGCATCGATGACTTGGCCACTAACAACTTATCCATGCATGTGTTGACTAAATCCTCTCCTTCTAACTAGGCAGGCAACTAACAAACTTGCATCAATATTATGGCTAACAAAGAGTTTCCTTTAGGACGATTAAACTGCTTGTTGGTTTGTGCGGTGCAAAAACAGAAACTTTGGCTGTAATGCGCGATTTTACAGTTTTAATTGGAACGTCGAAAGGATATGAAACTTTTTGCACAGTCGTGCTATGCAAATTGTTGATTTTTCCTAATTTTACCAGAATTTTTAAATTACAAAAGTATGGTTAATGTTCAGATTACTACATATTGTCATGTTTTCACAGAATGCTGTTATAGCTTCATTCTTTGCATATGTTTGAATTCTTGTTGAAGCCTCCTTGACTTGGGGCCGTAGAATTTTGATAGCATACAGTGGATAATGTTTGTTCATAATTATACAATAACGTTAGAGCAGTACATGATGGGATTTCATTAATCATATGCACTAACCTGGCCACTAAAAGTTCGGTTAAGTTTGGTGTGGATGAAGCGTTCGAAGATCGAGGAGGTCTCGATGTGAGAAGAAGGAGGAGAGGCAAGAACTCAAGCTTGTGGATGCCCACGGCACCCCAAGTAAATATTCAAGGAGACTCAAGCATCAAAGCTGGGGGATGCCCCGGAAGGCATCACATCTTTATCCGACAAGTATCTGTATGTTTTCGGATTCGTTTCGTACACATGATATGTGTAAACTCTTGGAGCGTCGTGTGCTTTTTCTTTTTATTTTAATAAATGCACCATGCTGGTATGGGATAGTCCATGGTTGATTTATAGAATGCTCTTTGCACTTCACTTATATCTTTTGAGTATGGCTTTATAGAATGCTTCATGAGCCTCACTTATATCATTTGAAGTTTGGATTGCCTGATTCTCCTCCGCCATTTGTAGAATGCTCTTTTGCATGACTTATATTTATTAGAGCGTGGGCATATCTTTTGTAGAAAGAATTAAAACTCTCTTGCTTCACTTATATCTATTTAGAGAGTTGACAGGAATTGTTCATTCACATGGTTAGTCATAAAATCCTACGTAAAACCTGTAGATCGCTGAATATGATATGTTTGATTCCTTGCAATAGTTTTGTGATGTAGAGATGCTAAAATGTGGGAGGGACTAGTGAATGATTTTGATTTAGTAAAAATATTGGTGTTAAGGTTTGTGATTCCCGAAGCATGCACGTATGGTCTCCTAACTATGTAACCAAATTGGCGCACATTGTATTTTGATTGTTTATGTTTGCGTGAAGGTCAGGGGCGCGCGATGGTTAACTCCTACCAACCTCCCCCCTTGGAGCATGCGTCGTAGTATTTTGCTTCGAGGGATAATAGATTTTTCGCAATAAGTATGTGAGCTCTTTATGACCAATGTTGAGTCCATGGATTATACACACTCTCACCCTTCCACCCTGCTAGCCACTCTAGTACCGCGCAACTTTCGCCGGTGCATCAAACCATCTTATATCCTTCCTCAAAACAGCCATACCTACCTATTATGGCATTTCCATAGCCATCCAAGATATATTTCCATGTAACTCCACCGTTCCGTTTCTTATGAAATGCTCCATCATTGTCATATTGCTTTGCATGTTCGTAAGACATCTAGCATGATGTTTTCATGGCTTGTCCGTTTTTTGATGTCATTTCTATGCTAGATCATTGCAAATCCCGGTACACTGCCGGAGGCATTCATATAGAGTCATACTTTGTTCTAGTATCGAGTTGTAATATCGAGTTGTAAGTAAATAAAGTGTGATGATTATCATTATTAGAGCATTGCCCCATGTGAGGAAATTAAAAAAAAGGCCAAAGAAGCCTAAATAAAAAAAGGGGCCAAAGAGGTCTGTAAAAAAATGAGAGAAAAAGAGAGAAGGGGCAATGTTACTATCCTTTTACCACACTTGTGCATCATCATAGCTCCATGTTCTTCATGATAGAGTGTCTCCTATGTTGTCACTTCGATATACTAGTCGGAATTTTCATTATAGAAAACTTGGCTTGTATATTCCTACGACGGGCTTCCTCAAAGGCCCTAGGTCTTCATGAGCAAGCAAGTTGATGCAAACCCACTAGTTTTCTTTTGAGCTTTCATACACTTATAGCTCCAGTGCATCCGTTACATGGCAATCCCTACTCACTCACATTGATATCAATTAATGAACATCTCCATAGTCCATTGATTTGCCTAGTCGATGTGAGGCTTTCTCCCTACGTTTGTCTAGTACCACCTTCTATTCCACCCATAGTGCTTTGTCCATGGCTCACGCTCATATATTGTGTGAAGAGTTGAAAAGGTTCAAAAAAGTAAAGTATGAAAACAATTGCTTGGCTGACACCGGGATGGGCATGAGGGGTACCTTGTGTTAAGAAAATGGAGCATAAAAGACTAAATGATTTTCTAGGGATAACCTTCTTTAGCATTGATATTTTGAAAGATTTGATTGTTTGTTGGGATGCCCGAATATTAAATTCTTTTATGTCAAATGATAGACTACTGCTTCGAATTACTCGTGTCTTAATATTGATGCCATGATTAGATTACATGATGAAGAATATGCTAGGTAGCATTCCACATCTAAAACTATCTTTTTAACCATTTACCTACTTCAGGACAAGCTGGAATTAAGCTTGGGGTTGCTGATATGTCTCCGTCGTATCTATAATTTTTGATTGTTCCATGCTAATAATATACAACTTTTACATACTTTTGGTAACTTTTTATACTACTTTTGGGACTAACATATTGATCCAGTTCCTAGTGCCAGTTCCTGTTTGTTGCATGTTTTTTGTTTCGCAAAATATCCATATCAAACGGAGTTCAAACGGGACAAAAATGCACGTAGATATTTTTTTGGAATATATGTGGTTTTGGGGAAGAAGAATCAACCCGAGACGATGCCCGAGGGGGCCACGTGTAGGGGGGCGCGCCCTAGGGGGTGGGTGCGCCCGTGACCCTCGTGGGCACCCTGTAAGGCGGTTGGTGCCCTTCTTTCGCCGCAAGAAAACCAATATCCGGATCGAAATTGTGTCAAAATTTCAGCCCAATAGGAGTTACGGATCCCCAGGAATATAAGAAACGGTGAAAGGTCAGAATCTGGAACGCAGAAATAGAGAGAGACAGAGAGACATATCCAATCTCGGAGGGGCTCTCGTCCCTCCCATTCCATGGAGGCCATGGACCAGAGGGGAAACCCTTCTCCTACCTAGGGAGAAGGCCAAGAAAGGAGGAGAAGGAGGGGGGCTCTCTCCCCCTCACTTCCGGTGGCGCTGGAGTGCCATCAGGGCCATCATTGTGCGACGGCGATCTACACGAACACCTCTGTCATCTTCACCAACATCTTCATCACCTTCCCCCATCTATCTACAGCGGTCCACTCTCCCGGAACTCTCTGTACCCTCTACTTGAACATGGTGCTTTATGCTTCATATCATTATCCAATGATGTGTTGCCATCCTATGATGTTTGAGTTGATTTTCGTTGTGCTATCGGTAATTGGTGAATTGCTATGATTGGTTTAATTTGCTTGTTGTTATGTTGTTGTTCTTCGGTGCCCATCATATGAGCACGCGCGTGGATCACACCATAGGGTTAGTTGTATGTTGATAGGACTATGTATTGGAGGGCAAGAGTGACAGAAGCTTCAACCTAGCGTAGAAATTGATGCATACAGGATTGGATGGGGACCAATATATCTTAATGCTATGGTTGGGTTTTACCTTAATGAACGTTAGTAGTTGCGGATGCTTGCTAATAGTTCCAATCATAAGTGCATAGAATTCTAAGTCAGGGATGACATGCTAGCAGTGGCCTCTCCCACATAAAACTTGCTATCAGTGTAGTAACGTAGTCAATTGCTTAGGGACAATTTCGCAACTCCTACCATCAGTTTTCCACACTCACTATACTAACTTTATTTTTTTCTTTATCTAAACAGTCCCTAGTTTTTATTTATGTGCTCTTTATATTCTTGCAAGCCTATCCCGTTACACCTACAAAGTACTTCTATTTTCATACTTGTTCTAGGTAAAGTGAACGTCAAGTGTGCGTAGAGTTGTATCGGTGGTCGATAGAACTTGAGGGAATATTTGTTCTACCTTTAGCTCCTCGTTGGGTTCGACACTCTTACTTATCGAATGAGGCTACAATTGACCCCTATACTTGTGGGTTATCAATGGGCAAGATGACTAAAACTCTGTTCTCCGGAACAATGGAGCGAGCAACAGATTTGTTGGAAATCATACATACTGAGGTATTGTTATTTTCTGACCTTCACTGATGATTTGAGCAGATATGGGTATATTTCGTTGATCAAGCACAAGTCTGAAACATTTGAAAAGTTCATAGAATTTTAGAGGAGAATATTTGAGTTATGAGTTTGGTCTTCATTTGAAACAATGTGGAATAGTTTCACAGCTCACGCCACCCGGAACACCACAGCGAAACAATGTGTCTGAATGTCATAACCGTACTTTATTAGATATGCTGCTATCTATGATGCCTCTTACCGAGTTACCACTATCGTTTTGGGGTTATGCTTTAGAGACAGCTTCATTCACGTTAAATAGGGCACCATCTAAATCCATTGAGACGATGCCTTACGAACAGTGGTTTGGCAAGAAACCAAAGTTGTCGTTTCTTAAAGTTTGGGGATGTGTTGCTTATGTGAAAAAGCTTCAACCTGATAAGCTCGAACCCAAGTCGGAGAAATGTGTCTTCATAGGATACCCAAAGGAAACTGTTGGGTACACCTTCTATCACAGATCCGAAGGCAAGATATTCGTTGCTAAGAATGGATCCTTTCTAGAGAAGAAGTTTATCTCCAAAGAAGTGTGGAGGAAAGTGGAAGTTGATGAGGTAATTGTACCTTCTCCCGAATTGGAATGTAGTACATCACAGAAACTAGTTCTAGTGATTCCTACACCAATCAGCGAAGAAGCAAATGATGATGATCATGAACCTTCAGATCAAGTTACTATTGAACCTCGTAGGTCAACCAGAGTACGTTCCGCGCCAGAGTGGTACGGTAACCCGGTTCTGGAAGTCATGTTACTAGACCATGATGAACCTACAAACTATGATGAAGCGATGATGAGCCCAAATTCCACAAAATGGCTTGAGGCCATGAAATCTGAGATGTGATCCATGTATGAGAACAAAGTGTGGATTTTGGTTTACCTGCCCGATGATAGGCAAGCCATTAAAAATAAATTTGAACTCCAGACTTTTTGTGTGTTCACAATGCACCATTCAAATCCACATCATCAATTGTCAACTCTTTCTGAATTCATTTGTTATTTTTCATTCATTTACTGATTTGTTTTGAGAGCTAAATGACCGTGAAATTGAAAAGCACTGCAAAATAAACTCTGAAAAGGTTGAAACTTGTCATGGTATCGTCATTTCACCCACATGGCTTGTGAAAAAAAGTAGAGAGTGTCACGAAAAAAACTGGATGCACTTCGTGTACAAAATGGACAATCTCTTTCGAGGTATTAGGGTTTCGGACGAAAACTCATATGTTACAAAGGCATTGCATTTTTTTGAACTTGTTTGAACTCCAGACTTTTTTTGTGTTCAAACTGCACCATTCAAATCAACATCATCAATTATCAACCCTTTCTGAATTCATTTGGTATTTTTCATTCATTTACTGATTTGTTTTGAGAGAGCAAAATGACCGTGAAATTGAAAAGCACTACAAAATGAACTCTGAAAAGGTTGAAACTTGGCATGGTATCATCATTTCACCAACATGGCATGTGCAAAAAAAGTAGAGAGTGTCACGGCAAAAACTGGATGGACTTCGTGTACAAAATGGACAATCTCTTTCGAGGTATCAAGGTTTTTTGGGGAAGGGAAGATGGAACCCTCCTCACCTCTCCACCTCTCCTCCCACCACCACCACCATCACCGACGGCCGGCAACCATCCATGGCGATTTCTAGACTAGCCTACGAATGGCTAGCCTCCTCCATTGGGATCTCAACCCTGGGATCTCTGTGGCCAAACAGGTGCGCACAAGGTTTGGTTCATTGGTGCACTTCTCTTCTTCTTCTCATACCAAGGAGTTCTTCTTGGTTGTCTCCTTCTCCTCGGCATCTTTCCCTCTCACGACAGTATCGGTTGGCCTAGTACTCCAATGCTGCATTGGTGGTTCTCCGTGGGGGTTTAATGTTCTTCAATTGGGCAAAAGATCTTTTTGCTTCTCCGTCGCTTCCAACAATGTGGGGCATTTCATTTACAAGTTGAAAGATCGGGTCTGGCCGGATTTTGTTTGTCATTTTCACTTGTTCAAACCACCGGTGAATTATTCAAGTTTGGACAATGGTTGGCATCTAGATGATGAGCTTGGTGAGGTGGTTGCTCGAACCCCTATTGCAATCAAACCCAACCTCGACTTCCTCCGAAAAAGTGCTAGCAAAGATCATTCAGCCAACGAGGAAATCTCGAAATTTGGGTTTCATTTTATGGATAATCATCGGGGCAATCATTCTCACACTCATGGAGAATATACATTTACGAAGCATCTCACTTTTGATCCGGATTGTTCAAACGATACATGTGCTCAGCCTCCAGACAAGGATTGCATCTTTTTTGGCAGTTTTCAAAACGCATTTAATGTTCCCCCGTCGGCCGGGAATCAGGCTTTTCAGGGTATTCAATTTGAACTGAAGAATTGGGAACACATCCTGGATTTCATGCTATTCCATATTTTGGACCAACGGGTGTTTGGCTATTCTGATGAGAAAATTGCCTCAATATGGAATTTACAATCCATCCCGCCATCGGAGGTAATATTCCAACGTTTAAATTTATGTGCTGTCT
Source organism: Secale cereale (assembly GCA_902687465.1). NCBI lineage: Eukaryota > Viridiplantae > Streptophyta > Magnoliopsida > Poales > Poaceae > Secale > Secale cereale. The sequence goes on from LR738715.1 coordinate 897,880,069, forward strand.
GTCATCAACTGGGCCATCTTGAAAATAAATGCCCTAAGGGCCGAATATATAAGCCGGTGATCACCTCTCGACCCCATGTTGGGCCGGGCCACTCCACTTGCACGACCTGTGGTTCTACTCACCACCTATTCTTTGCATGCCCGGCTCGGTTGTTGTGCTCCTCCTGTGGTTTTCTCGGTCACGTAGCGAAATTTTGCTTCGATGGAGCCTCCCCCAATTTGCTTTGGAAACCAAAAACCCTGCATATCCCCACCGAAGATATACCCAATTCCACCAGTAGCCAATCTTTCCATAAGTCAAGGATTTCCCAACCGAGGCAACTTCCAATGCTACCTGGGTTGGAGGCCAAAAACTAGTATAGTATCCCCTCCCGTTGGGGACTATCGAGGCTGTGATGGAAACAAAAAACATAAAATGGCATGGCATATCAAATCAAGCGATTCGCAGCGCCAGGACACGCGCGCTTTGCCTATTGGGGGTGACGGTCCGCCTCCTCCTACCCTACGTCCTATCACCTCGAGCACCTCCACTACCAAATCGCCAGCAGCCCCCATCAATTCATCCGCCTGCTAGTGCTTCCACCCCTCGCCAGAAACCCCATTCGACTCATCCACCCGCTAGCATCCCCGCAAACACCTCCACTCATCCTCCCATGGCGAACTTCCCAGTCATGCCCTTCCAGTTCATCCCTGGCCCCCTTGCCATCTTCAATGGCCCTGCTGATAGGCTCCAGAGGAACATGATGGTCGTCGGCGCTCCACCTCTGCACCACGAAAGCTATGCGCTCGTCCTCACCAACCCTCCGACGCCTGATCTGCAGCGTCCTATGGTGCTCGCAGAAATCCTACAAATCTTGGCCGATGACTTCAATGCTGAGGTGATATACTCTGACATCTTTCATCTAGGCGTCGGGATGATTGGGTTTAGATCAGCTGCTGTCAGAGATTTCCTAATCACAACTGGGCCGCATCCGATAGATGAAGATAGGACCTTTTACTTTGCTCGCCATGATGAAGGACCCAACATGCGCATACCGATCTTTGAAGCTGTTGCATGGGTAGTGTTCCTGGGATTTCCTCTTGATTACCAGAATGAATATTATGTGAACAAAGCTGTCAGTTGCTTCGGTAACTTCGAGATCTGGCACAACCCTGGGCAAGTCAAGACTAGAGTCCTCGTTCGTGTTCTTATCAATCAGTTCTCTAATGTGCCGCATAGTCTGATCATTAAAAGAGCCAATGTGTTTGGAGGTCTGGGTAGATCATGGACGATTCCTGTTTATATCCTGACTAATTGGCCAACTAATCCGCCTAATGCGGGCACAGAGGAGCCGCCGCCACCTATGAACGCCTCGCCGCATCCGAGGGAACTGCCGTTCCTGACAGCCTCCCAACAAGTCTCCTTTGAAGCCATGGTTGCACAGCAGCAACAGGCGAATGCGGCTTGGGGGCTAGATCTTCAACCACCCACGCAGCAGCAATTGGCCAACGGATGGCAACCATGGCCTGAAATCCCACCTCAGTACCAGGGCGAGAGCTGGCGTCAGATCACCGAGTACACTGGTCCGTCCATGATGGACGGAGTAACCCCTGAAGAGAATGTCCTTGATGATGGACTGGAGGCCTGGAATGCGCATGTGGCGCAGGTTGAATTGGCTGTGGACGACATCGTTCTGGGGGCACACCACAGCACCCTTACTTTTGTCAGAGGAGCGGCAGAGGAGGCAAATCTTCGTGTCCTACCTTTCGCGCGACCGATCTCATTCCTCAGGAAGTACATTTATAAGCCCATGCTCCCCATGCTCCTCCCTGCAGACGAAACCCTGGAGATGGCCACTCTGTTCTGTCACTCGCTACAATATCTGTTTGTGGCTCATGCTGTCAGGTCCTGGTATACCCCAATTGCCAAAACGTCCGACACTCTCCTCGTGAAACTGGACAAGCGCAGTTGGGATGAAGCCTTTGCCCCACTAATTAGTCAGCAGTTTGATGCTGCTATGGAAGCCAATGAGGAGCCACGGGATGTGCACTGTGCTACTGCAGAGGTGATCACTGAATATGCTGAAGGCTCCCGAACGCTGGCACTCTCTGTCAAGAAGAACAAGATGGCAGGCGAGATAGCACCACTGATCCTCAGGCGTAGCACCAGAAATAATTGCTACGATGGCTTCAAGGCCCCCTCCATGGCTGAAGCACGCCCGTACAAGACCAAGGTTAGGCCACGCCAAGCCACAACGGCTCCTCTCAGAGTCTCTACAACCCACGCAAAATCTGCTTCTGAAGATGTTCCGCCACCAACACCTATTTCCCAGCTCCAGATGATCGGCACGGCGCGTTGTGGAATTCCTGCAGCTGAGCTCTCCCTGGCCAAGCTCATGGCGCCGCTAGAGGAGGAGCAACCCGCTGCCACCACCTCCACCAACTAGTCTACATGGCACACCAAGTGCACTGGAATGTGCTGGTGTGGAACATCCGTGGTATAAATTCAGATGATAAAACTTTAGCAGTTAAAAATGCGATTGCAGCTTCGGGTTGTAATATCGTGTGCCTCCAGGAGACTAAATGTACTTCTTTTGATCTTGCTTTCATTAAGACGTTCTGTCCACGTCGTCTTGATCAATTTGCTTTTATCCCTTCGCGTGGTGCCTCAGGGGGCATACTTACTGTCTGGAATGGCTCTCTCTTTGATGGGAGCAGAATTTTCTCGGATTTCTTCGCTTTAGGAGTAAAGTTAACTTCAAAGGCGTCTGATCATGTATGGTCACTTTTCAATATCTATGGACCGTGCAGGGGGGATGATCGAGCGATGTTCACCGACTGGCTCTATGAACTGGAAATACCAGATGCTGAAGATTGGCTTCTTGTAGGCGACTACAACTACATTCGATCATCCAACAACAGAAATAAGCCTGGAGGGGATGCCAATGACATATTCACTTTCAATGATATTATACGTACCCAAGCTTTGGTTGAAATCCCTCTTAAAGGACGAGCATATACTTGGAGTAATATGCAGGACGACCCCTTGCTGGAACAGTTAGATTGGTTTCTCTCGTCGTGTCACTGGACCCAGTCGTACCCAAATACAATAGTCACTCCACTTGGAAAACCTGTGTCTGATCACACACCATGTGTGGTCGAAATCAAGACCACCATACCCAAGAGCAAGATCTTTCATTTTGAAAATTATTGGACTAACCATCCGGGTTTTCTTGAAGTGGTGCATGCGTCCTGGGATAGGAATTGTTATGCTAAAAATATCTCTGCCCTTATATGCAAAAAGATGAAGCGCCTACAGTATGATCTAAAAAAATGGAGCAAAGGGATCTCCCGCCTCTCAATACTCATTCAAAACTGCAATTGGGCTTTCACGGAGCTAGATGGGCTGGAAGACCGGAGGCCCCTCACGGTGCCAGAGAAAAACTTTAGGAAATTTATCAAGGCCCATCTGCTCAAACTACTACAATATCAGAATCGGTATTGGAGAGAGCGCTGTACGATTCGATACATCAAATTTGGGGAAGAAAACACGAAGTTGTTCCATGCTTTGGCGACTAAACGTTATAGAAAAAACTTCATCTCCTCACTCAAACTACAAGACGGCTATGTGGTCACAGACCATGACTCAAAGGAGGCGGTACTGTTCGATACATACAAAGGAAGACTTGGAGCTTCCTCCACCCCGGCCATGAAGTTTAACCTAGCCTCAATCATCCAAAAGATCGACGGTCTTGAAGCACTATTAGCCCCCTTTTCGCACTCTGAAATAGATGGAGTGGTTAAAACCATGCCCACAGATCGAGCCCCTGGCCCTGACGGTTTCAACGGACACTTCATCAAAACCTGCTGGCACATTGTCAAGAAGGATTTCTATAAACTGTGCGAGGACTTCTACAACGGCACCCTTGACATCACCAGCATCAACACAGGGTTCATCACGCTCATCCCCAAAACCAACTCGCCTGAATCGGCCAATGACTTCCGCCCAATCACACTTCTAAACTGTTGCCTGAAAATCATTACCAAGTTACTAGCGAACATGTTACAGACCGTTGTCCTCAAGATCATACATAAAAACCAATACGGTTTTTTGAAGAACCGCTCCATACAAGACTGCCTAGCATGGGCCTTTGAGTATATCTATCAATGCCAACGTTCGAAAAAACCCATAGTGCTGCTCAAACTGGATTTTGCGAAAGCCTTCGACACCATCAACCATTCTGCTATGTTGGAGATCATGGAACACATGGGCTTTGATGATAGGTGGATGGGATGGATCAAGAACATATTTGGATCAGGCAAATCCTCGGTCCTTCTAAACGGAGTACCCGGAAGACAATTTGACTGTAACTGCGGGGTACGGCAAGGGGACCCGCTCTCTCCCCTCATCTTTGTCCTTGCGGCTGATCTGCTACAGGCTGACATCAACAACGCATACCAGAACGGTTTAATCGAACTGCCGATCCCCTCTCGCACTGGAATGGACTACCCGGTGATACAGTATGCCGACGACACCATCTTGGTCATGCCGGCCGACCTAGCTCAAGCGCGGGCCATGAAGCAAATCTTGATAGACTACGCGGACTCGATCGGTCTCAAGATAAATTTTAACAAATCCATTCTGGTGCCGCTTAATGTGGACGAACGCCTTGTTACGGAACTAGCACAAATCTGGCAATGCTCGGTTGGGGGGATGCCATTCACCTACCTGGGGCTGCCCATGGGAACAACAAAACCTACAGTAAACGAGCTCATGCCGCTGGTGGAAAGGGCGGAACGCAGACTCTCCTCTTCACTATGCCTGATGAACTATGGGAGTAAGCTGACGCTGCTCAACTCTCTGATTACTTCCCTCATGATCTATCCCATGTGCACTCTCAAGTTCCCACTTAAACTGATAGAGCTACTGGACAAGATCCGTCACAGATGCCTTTGGCGCAAAAAAACAGAACAAGGGGAAACATGTAACTCCCTGGCCTCTTGGGATCTCGTGTGTAGGCCTAAGAAACATGGGGGGCTGGGTGTTCTTGATATCAAAGTCCAAAATGAAGGGCTTCTTCTCAAGTTTCTTCACTGCTTTTACAACAAAAAAGACACCCCCTGGTGTTCCCTGATCTGGGACACGTACTATGAACACCAAGTCCCGCACGCGGCGGATGCCTGCGGCTCGTTCTGGTGGAGAGATGTGATGAAGTTAAACGACAAATACAGAGGAATTACTAGGGTTGTGGTGGGTGATGGCTCATCGGTGCTGTTCTGGAAGGACTTATGGCTCGCCGAAACCTTTGAGCTCTCGCATCCAAGGGCCTTTTCCTACACTACGATGGAAGATGCGTCTGTCAGGGACTTCCTGTCCATCACAAACATTCAGCAGGGGTTCTACCTGCCCCTCTCTCAACAGGCTAGGGATGAGGTGCTGGAAATGCAAGACCTATCGAGGGACATCACCCCCGTGGATGACCTAAATGATTCCTGGACCTGTTTGTGGGGGGACCGATACTCCTCGCGAAAATACTACGCGAACTACTTCAAGGAAATGATAGCGGATGCGGCTTTCAAATGGATCTGGAAGAGCAGATGCACGATGAAAATTAAAGTGTTTGCGTGGTTGCTGCTGGCGGATCGGGTGAACACCAAAAACATGCTCAAACGGCGCCACTACAATGTTTCTGAGGGGGTAGCATGCGAACTTTGTGCGAGTGGAGAGGAAGAAACTGTTGAGCATCTCTTCTTTAACTGTAACTTCAGCAGAGTCTGCTGGGGGAAGCTGGGAATGGACTGGACACACAATGGAGATCGCCTGCAGATCGCACACTCCGGGCGGCAGCGCTGGACCAAACCCATGTTCATGGAAATCTTTCTGACGGCGGCCTGGAGCATATGGAAGGAGCGTCACGGCAAGATATTTAGGGCGATTCCCCCCTCGGTGGCCTCCTGGCAGGAGAGGTTTAAGAAAGACTTTGGTTTGCTTGTACATCGGGTTAAACCCTCCCTAGAACAGTTTGTAGGAGACTTCTTAAGAACACTAGACTAAAAGCTAGACTCTTTCTTTTAGCCAGTTGGACTTGGGGTGCTTGACGTAGTAGGGGGCCCCTGACCATGGTTCTTTTGGTCTAGGGGTCTATACCATGTCCTGCATGAAACCCCCGACACTATGTAACCTTTGTTGATATATGGGAAGTCAGTAGGATGCTCTCCTACTGTCATTGATATTTCAAAAAAAAAAGGTATCAAGGTTTCGGACGAAAACTCATATGTTACAAAGGCATTGCATTTTTTTGAACTTATTTGAACTCCAGACTTTTTGTGTGTTCAAAATGCACCATTCAAATCCACATCATCAATTATCAACCCTTTCTGAATTCATTTGGTATTTTTTATTCATTTACTTAAATATTTTAGAGCTAAATGACCGTGAAATTGAAAAGCACTACAAAATGAAATCTGGAAAGGTTGAAACTTGGCATGGCATCATCATTTCACCCACATGGCATGTGCAAAAAAGTAGAGATGGTCACGGCAAAAAAATGGATGCACTTCGTGTACAAAATAGACAATCTCTTTCGACGTATCAAGGTTTCAGACGAAAATTCATATGTTACAAAGGCATTGCATTTTTTTTGAACTTATTTGAACTCCAGATTTTTGTGTGTTCATAATGCACCATTCAAATCCACATCATCAATTGTCAACCCTTTCTGAATTCATTTGTTATTTTTCATTCATTTACTGATTTGTTTTCATAGTTAAATGACCGTGAAATTGAAAAGCACTACAAAATGAACTCTGAAAAGGTTGAAACTTGGCATGGTATCGTCATTTCACCCACATGGCATGTGCAAAAAAGTAGAGAGTGTCACGGCAAAAACTGGATGCACTTCCTGTACAAAATGGACAATCTCTTTCGAGGTATCAGGGTTTCGGACGAAAACTCATATGTTACAAAGGCATTGCATTTTTTTGAACTTGTTTGAACTCCAGACTTTTTGTGTGTTCAAAATGCACCACTCAAATCCACATCATCAATTATCAACCCTTTTTGAATTCATTTGGTATTTTTCATTCATTTACTGATTTGTTTTCAGAGAGCAAAATGACCGTGAAATTGAAAAGCACTACAAAATGAACTCTTAAAAGGTTGAAACTTGGCATGGTATCATCATTTCACCCACATGGCATGTGCAAAAAAGTAGGGAGTGTCACGGCAAAAACTGGATGGACTTCGTGTACAAAATGGACAATATCTTTCGAGGTATCAAGGTTTTGGACGAAAACTCATATGTTACAAAGGCATTGTATTTTTTTGAACTTATTTGAACTCCATACTTTTTGTGTGTTCAAAATGCACCATTCAAATCCACATCATCAATTATCAACCCTTTCTGAATTCATTTGGTATTTTTCATTCATTTACTTAAATATTTTAGAGCTAAATGACCATGAAATTGAAAAGCACTACAAAATGAAATCTGAAAAGGTTGAAACTTGGCATGGTATCATCATTTCACCCACATGGCATGTGCAAAAAAGTAGAGAGGGTCACGGCAAAAACTGGATGCACTTTGTGTACAAAATAGACAATCTCTTTCGACGTATCAAGGTTTCGGACGAAAACTCATATGTTACAAAGGCATTGCATTTTTTTGAACTTATTTGAACTCCTAATTTTTCAGTGTTCACAATGCACCATTCAAATCCACATCATCAATTGTCTACCCTTTCTGAATTCATTTGTTATTGTTCATTCATTTATTGATTAGTTTTGAGAGCTAAATGACCGTGAAATTGAAAAGCACTACTGAATGAACTCTGAAAAGGTTGAAACTTGGCATGGTATCGTCATTTCACCCACATGGCATGTGCAAAAAAGTAGAGAGTGTCACGGCAAAAACTGGATGCACATCCTGTACAAAATGGACAATCTCTTTCGAGGTATCAGGGTTTCGGACGAAAACTCATATGTTACAAAGGCATTGCATTTTTTTGAACTTGTTTGAACTCCAGACTTTTTGTGTGTTCAAAATGCACCACTCAAATCCACATCATCAATTATCAACCCTTTTTGAATTCATTTGGTATTTTTCATTCATTTACTGATTTGTTTTCAGAGAGCAAAATGACCGTGAAATTGAAAAGCACTACAAAATGAACTCTGAAAAGGTTGAAACTTGGCTTGGTATCATCATTTCACCCACATGGCATGTGCAAAAAAGTAGGGAGTGTCACGGCAAAAACTAGATGGACTTCGTGTACAAAATGGACAATCTCTTTCGAGGTATCAAGGTTTCGGACAAAAACTCATATGTTAAAAAGGCATTGTATTTTTTTGAACTTATTTGAACTCCATACTTTTTGTGTGTTCAAAATGCACCATTTAAATCCACATCATCAATTATCAACCCTTTCTGAATTCATTTGGTATTTTTCATTCATTTACTTAAATATTTTAGAGCTAAATGACCGTGAAATTGAAATGCACTACAAAATGAAATCTGAAAAGGTTGAAACTTGGCATGGTATCATCATTTCACCCACATGGCATGTGCAAAAAAGTAGAGAGGGTCACGGCAAAAACTGGATGCACTTTGTGTACAAAATAGACAATCTCTTTCGACGTATCACTAGTAGAAAATAGGGCATTGGTCCAGGCCTGTCCAGCCCATTAGCCCGTGTCCAATCTAGAACCGGGTCCAATGGGGGCACTGGACCCGGTTCGTGAGCCCAGGGGGCCGGCCGGGCCACGTGGGCCATTGGTCCCGGTTCGTCTGGACCTTTTGGTCCCGGTTGGAGCGATAAACCGGGACCAATGGCTCTTGTTCCTGGCCCACCACCATTGGTCCCGGTTAGTGATATGAACCGGGACCAAAGGCTCCCCTTTAGCCCCGGTTCGTAGCACCAACCGGGACCAATGAGGTGCCTATATATAACCCCTCACTCAAGAGCAGAGCTCACTACTCTGTTTTTTTTTCTGGCCGAGGGGGAGAGGGGTTAGTGGTGCTCTAGCTCACCTCCTATGCACACAACGTGTTCGGTGGAATGCCCGAGCCACACTAGTTAAGCTTATCTCCTCTCGAAGCTCTATTTTCTCCGAGATTTGTCTAGGTTTAGCGGTCCGTCACGTCCCGTCCCCGTCTTCGCCGCCGTCGATCGCCCCCGCGGATCTCGTCACCGGCACCACCGTGGTGAGCCTCTTGTTATGTCCATGCTTTTCTTACTTTTATTATTGCTTGTTATCATTGCTTTAGATAGATATTTATCTAATTTTCTTACGTTTATTATTGCTTGTTATTATATAGTGCGATGGTTTTGATATCCGCCCACGTGGGCCCTCGTCCTGTCTACGATTCGGATGTGGTATATTATCTTTAATTTATAACTATTTGTTTTAGTGTTTATGATAGTTATGCCGACCAACCTGACATGCATAGATGTTTTATTATGTCTAGGAGGTAGTTGAACCGGAAATTCCAACCGACCCTCTTGTGGAGAGGTTAAATTTAGTTGAAGAGGAAAACATTTCCTTAAAGAAAAAATTGGAAAAAATGGAGGAGGAGAAGATGGAATTGGAGTTGCATGTTGCGGAAGTCATCGATGATCACAAGATCAAGATGGACCCTATTGTCGAGAGGTTAAATTTAGTTGAAGAAGAAAACAAATTCTTGAAGGAAAAATAAAAAAAATTGTGGACGAGAAGATGATATTGGAGTTGCATGTTGCGGATGTCGTCGATGATCACAAGATCAAGATGGATGCAATGCGGTTGAAGATTAAAAAGATTAGAAAATATGCCATTCATACCGAGGCTTGGTATCATTATGCCGTTGGATCAATTGTTACCTTGGTTGCGATTATGATCGCATTTGTTTTCGCATTGAAAAGTTTTACATAGTTTCGATGTGTATGGAGAGCTATATGTTGTTAGATGAGAACTATATATGTATGTACTTTGGTTTTAATGTGAGGATGAACTCTTATCAATTTGGTCACTTAATTATCTATTTATGATGTTCTGTAATGGTTTTGACACACTTAATTATATATAATGCACGCAGATGAACCGGCAATGGATGTACGGTGACAGACACACCTCCGAGAACATTAAGGGCGTGCATGAGTTTCTAAATGCGGCTGAGGCAAAAAAGCAGAATGGTTTTATGTGTTGTCCATGCACTAAATGTGTGAATACGATGTCTTACTCTAACCGGAAAATCCTTCACTCCCACCTGCTTTACAAGGGTTTCATGCCACACTATAATGTTTGGACGAGGCACGGAGAAATAGGGGTTATGATGGAAGACGGCGAAGAAGAAGAGTACGATGACAACTATGTGCCCGCTGAATACGGTGATGGTGCAATGGGGGCAGCTGGTGAAGATCAAGAGGAACCAGACGATGTGCCCAATGATGCTGCAACGGGTGAAGCTGCTGAAGATCAAGAGGAACCAAATGATGATCTCCGCCGGGTCATTGTCGATGCAAGGACACAATGCGAAAGTCAAAAGGAGAAGCTGAAGTTCGATCGCATGTTAGAGGATCACAAAAAAGGGTTGTACCCCAATTGCGAAGATGGCAACACAAAGCTCGGTACCGTACTCGAATTGCTGCAGTGGAAGGCAGAGAATGCTGTGGCTGACACAGGATTTGAGAAGCTACTGAAAATATTGAAGAAGAAGCTTCCGAAGATTAACGAATTGCCCGACAGTACATACGCAGCAAAGAAGGTCGTATGCCCTCTAGGATTGGAGGTGCAGAAGTTACATGCATGCCCTAATGACTGCATCCTCTACCGCGGTGCATACAAGGATCTGAACGGATGCCCGGTATGCGGTGCATTGCGGTATAAGATCAGACGAGATGACCCTGGTGATGTTGATGGCGAGCCCGCCAGGAAGAGGGTTCCTGGGAAGGTGATGTGGTATGCTCCTATAATACCACGGTTGAAACATTTGTTTAGAAACCGAGATCATGCCAAGTTGATGCGATGGCACAGTGAGGACCGTAAGAAAGACGGGAAGTTGAGAGCACCCGCTGACGGGTCGCAGTGGAGAAAAATCGAGAGAAAGTACTGGGAGGAGTTTGCAAAGGACGCAAGGAACGTATGGTTTGCTTTAAGCGCGGATGGCATTAATCCTTTCGGGCAGCAGAGCAGCAATCACAGCACCTGGCCCGTGACTCTATGTATGTATAACCTTCCTCATTGGATGTGCATGAAGCGGAAGTTCATTATGATGCCAGTTCTCATCCAAGGCCCTAAGCAACCCGGCAACGACATTGATGTGTACCTAAGGCCATTAGTTGAAGAACTTTTATAGCTGTGGAATGGAAACGGTGTACGTGCGTGGGATGAGCACAGACAGGAGGAATTTGACCTAAAGGCGTTGCTGTTCGTGACCATCAACGATTGGCCCGCTCTCGGTAACCTTTCAGGACAGACAAACAAAGGATACCACGCATGCACGCACTGTTTAGATGACACTGAAAGTATATACCTGGACAAGTGCAGGAAGAATGTGTACCTGGGCCATCGTCGATTTCTTCCGACCAACCATCAATGTCGAAAGAAAGGCAAGCATTTCAAAGGCGAGGCAGATCACCGGAAGAAGCCCGCCATGCGTACCGGTGATCACGTACTTGCTATGGTCAATGATTTACACGTAATCTTTGGAAAGGGCCCCGGCGCACTAGCTGTTCCGAATGACGCTAAGGGACACGCACCCATGTGGAAGAAGAAATCTATATTTTGGGACCTACCCTACTGGAAAGACCTAGAGGTCCGCTCTTCAATCGACGTGATGCACGTGACGAAGAACCTTTGCGTGAACCTGCTAGGCTTTTTGGGCGTGTATGGAAAGAGAAAAGATACAGCTGAGGCACGGGAGGACCTGCAACGTTTGCATGAAAAAGACGGCATCCCTCCGAAGTAGTATGAAGGTCCTGCCAGCTATGCTCTTACGAAAGAAGAGAAAGAAATCTTATTTGAATGCCTGCTCAGTATGAAGGTCCCGACTGGCTTCTCGTCGAATATAAAGGGAATAATAAATATGGCAGAGAAAAAGTTCCAGAACCTAAAGTCTCATGACTGCCATGTGATTATGACGCAACTGCTTCCGGTTGCATTGAGGGGGCTTCTACCGGAAAACGTCCGATTAGCCATTGTGAAGCTACGTGCATTCCTCAATGCAATCTCTCAGAAGGTGATCGATCCAGAAATCGTACCAAGGCTAAGGAGTGATGTGGCGCAATGTCTTGTCAGTTTTGAGCTTGTGTTCCCACCATCCTTCTTCAATATCATGACACACGTCCTAGTTCATCTAGTCGACGAGATTGTCATTCTGGGGCCCGTATTTCTACACAATATGTTCCCCTTTGAGAGGTTCATGGGAGTCCTAAAGAAATATGTCCGTAACCGCGCCAGGCCAGAAGGAAGCATCTCCATGGGCCATCAAACAGAGGATGTCATCGGGTTTTGTGTTGACTTCATTCCTGGCCTTAATAAGATAGGTCTACCTAAATCGCGGTACGAGGGGAGACTGACTGGAAAAGGCACGCTTGGAAGGGACTCAATAATATGCAGGGACGGATATTCTTGGTCTCAAGCACACTACACAGTTCTACAGAACTCTACATTAGTGACCCCGTATGTCGATGAACACAAGAACAGTCTGTGCTCCAAACACCTGGAGCAGTGCGACGACTGGATTACATGTGAACACATCAGGACTTTAAGCAGTTGGTTGGAAACACGTCTCAGAGGTGACAACACTGTTTGTGATGAGTTGTACTTGTTGTCCAGGGGACCATCTTCGACTGTATTGATTTACAAAGGATACGAGATAAATGGGAATACATTTTACACGATTGTCCAAGATCAAAAGAGCACCAACCAAAACAGCAGTGTCCGCTTTGATGCAACAACCGAGAGGGGAAAGGACACATATTATGGTTACATAGTGGACATATGGGAACTTGACTACGAACATGATTTTAAGGTCCCTTTGTTTAAGTGCAAATGGGTCAATCTGTCAGGAGGCGGGGTACAGGTAGACCCACAGTACGGAATGACAACAGTGGATCTGAAAAATCTTGGATACACTGACGAACCGTTCGTCCTAGCCAATGATGTGGCACAGGTTATCTATGTGAAGGACATGTCTACCAGACCGAGAAAAAGAAAAGATAAGGAAGCGAATACATCATACGATGAGCCAAAGCGCCACATAGTTCTTTCAGGAAAAAGGGACATCCTGGGAGTGGAGGGCAAGACAGACATGTGTGAAGATTATGAAAAGTTTCATGAAATTCCTCCCTTCAAAGTCAAGGCTGACCCAAGCATCCTGATAAACGATGAAGATTATCCATGGTTACGGCGCAATAAGCAAATGACACAAGCGAAGAAAAAGTGAAGACTTTTTTCGGCAACTATTATGATGATACCATGCCAACTTTGTAACAAACGAGTATGATACCATTGTCCGTTTGTACTATTCAAATTTGCACTAACAGAAAGTTTGTAATTGGTTTTACCAGAAAGAATTAAAAAATAAAGCAAAAAACAAAAGAAAATAAATAATGCAGAAAACAAAAAAAAATTGCAAAAAAAATAAAAAATAGCAACAATAAGTATTTCATTGTAAGTAGAAACAAAATAAAATAAATAAAGCAACAAAGAAAACAAATAATTTCAAATTTAAACTATTCAAATTTGAATACTACTTGCACTAACAGAAAGTTTGTAATTGGTTTTACCAGAAAGAATTAAAAAATAAAGCAAAAAACAAAACAAAATAAATAATGCAGAAAACAAAACAAAAAAACTTGCAAAAAAAATGGCAACAATAAGTATTTTGTTGTAAGTAGAAACAAAATAAATAATGAAAGTTTATAATTTATGTGACCTAAAAGAAAAAAGAAATCACTAAAACACTATAAGTATTTAGTTCTAAGTAGAAATGAAAAAAATAAATAAAAAAAATGCCACCTACTGGGCCAGCACGGCCTGAATACAACTAGAAACCCAACCATGGGCCAGGATTCAGGCCCGCAGCAGGCCCAGTAGGCCCACAGGCATTGCACTGTCAAATTAGGCCCGTAAGCATGCACTTCAGATGAGTTCGAGAGGAGAGAGGCAGCGCAGCTTATAAACTGGTGCTGGCCTCTCTCAACTAACGAGGTGGGACTAAACTTCCCACCGCACCGCGCCAGCAAGGCCTTTGGTCCCGGTTGGTGGCACCAACCGGGACTAAAGGGTGGTATTAGTCCCGGTTGGTGGCACAAACCGGGACTAAAGGCCCCTCCTTCCCGCCCTTTGGGCTGCTGAAAGGGGACCTTTAGTCCCGGTTGGTGCCACCAACCGGGACTAAAGGGGGGTATTAGTCCCAGTTTGTGCCACCAACCGGGACTAATACGCCTCCTATATAACCAACACTTGCGAAAT
>LR738715.1:897895633-897910689 GCA_902687465.1 Secale cereale
TCGAGAGAGGTTGCCTAGCTAGTGTCAAAGTATTGAAGAAATCCATGACTTCATCATTTGCCAGAAGTAACCGGGGCATGTTTGTACGAAGTTATGCAAAGTTGTTCTGGAACGAAGTTCCTGATAGGATAATCCATCTTTTGTTACGAATTATCCTTTCTGGGACTCCGTTCCAAAACCACTTTGAAGAGCTTCGTACCATCATGCGACTGTTACTTTCGCCTAATGATGAAGTATTGGTTTTGTTGAATCCTTTGACACTAGACAAAATGTGACATGAGGGGGTCTAGGGTTGTGGATCGCCGAGCAGTCGAGGGTCGAGGGGTCGAGAGAGGTTGCCTAGCTAGTGTCAAAGTATTGAAGAATTCCATGACTTCATCATTTGCCAGAAGTAACCGGGGCATGTTGGTACAAAGTTATGCAAAGTTGTTTTGGAACGGAGTTCCCGATAGGATAATCCGTCTTTTGTTACGAATTATCCTATCTGGGACTCCGTTCCAAAACCACTTTGGAGAGCTTCGTACGATCATGCTACTGTTACTTTCGCCTAATGATGAAGTATTGGTTTTGTTGAATCCTTTGACACTAGACAAAATGTGACATGAGGGGGTCTAGGGTTGTGGATCGCCGAGCAGTCGAGGGTCGTCCAGGGGTCGAGGGTCGAAGCTAGTTCTACGTTTGCCATTAATATATCCATCTGTCATGTTTGAATAATAATTGGCATGTTGTAAATATTTGTAGAAACTATGGACGACAACACCCGAGACCTAGCACAAGAAGCGATGTTGATGGACATAATCACAGACGGACAAAATGCTGTCTTGTCGTTTCTCAATGACACCGATGAGCAGGTGGAAAGAGAGCTGCAGCTGGAAGATCTAGGCTATGATATTGATGGCTCCGGTGACCCAATGCACATGGAAGAAGTAGACCGTGAGGACGGCTCCGGTGACCCAATGCCGGTGCAAGAAGGAGACCGTGATGCTAGCTCCGATGACCGAACCGAGTCCGGCCAGGAAGTATATATGTTAGTTAAGACTGTGCTGACTAGTTAATTGATGCATTCATTAACTCTCGTCTTTGTTCCTTTTTCTAGCCCTCCGGATCGAGCAAATCTTCGGTAAAGAGACGAGGCGCGAAGAAAAAGTTGAGGCCGGATGAAAAGTTTGAGATCTCAGAAATCTCGCGCTCTGGCGAGCCGATTGACCCCATCCGGACAAAGAACGCATTTTTTAATCAGTGCGGGGTTCTGGTTAGGGACAAGATCCCGATCAGCATCCATGATACGTCCAAAACGTATCTATAATTTCTGCTTGCTCCATGCCACTTTTGGGTGATATTGCTATGATATTCATACACTTCCACACACTTTTGATCATATTTGGACTAACTTACTAATCCAGTGCACCCCAGTGCCAGTTTCTGTTTTCGGCTGTTTTTGTATTTCAGGTTTTCACGTTTCGAGAACTGCCCAGAAAAATCCAGAAAAATTATATAAAAAATCAGCGATACGGAAACAACACTGCGTCCGAAGGGCAGCATGGGGGGGGGGGGCACAGGGGCTCCAGGCGCCCTGTCGGCGCCCCCCCCCTGGGCTGCGCCAGGGGGGCGCCTCGGCCCCCCGAGGACCCCCCGGTGCCCTACTTTGGCATATATTTAAAGGGTTCCCCGTAACCCTCGAAACAGGACTTCTTTTCGCGATCCAATCTCTGTTCCGCCGCCGCCGCCGCTTCCAAGATCGGGAGCACCAGGAGAACTCTTCCCCGCACCCTGCCGGAGGGGAGGATCACCACCGGGAGCTTCTCCACCACCATGGACGCCTCCCGGATGACTCGTGAGTAGTCTCCCTTGGACCATGAGTCCATGACCAGTAGCTATGTGATGTTCTCCTCCCGTTCTTGTGCTTCACTAATTAGTCCTCGTGAGCTGCCCTACATGATCGAGGCACCTATGTAATCCTTATGCTGTTGCTATGTTGAGTTTGCTGGGATCCGATGGATTATGAGATTATGTTCAGATTGATCTTGAGTAATATATTTGATTCACCTCTTTTATATTTTAGTTCATAAGTAATTCTTGCATGTTCTCCGTTGTTATTTATTGCTTTGGCCGAGTAATAGGTAGTGACTCCAAGAGGGAACGTTATGCTCGATTGTGGGTTCATGCCCCTCGATGACTGGCTTGAGTGACAGAAACATGAGTCTAGGGGATGTGCTGTTGCCACAAGGGGGAAAACAACGGTGCTTGTGCCCGCGGGTGCAAGGATTGTTTACTTTACGCAAAGTTCTTTTAATGCAGTTGTCTGTTGCATTGAGTTTACACTATGGGTGGGACTCGCAACTTAATACCAGCGAGATGTTCTGGATAGATATCTCAAGGTGGATCATTAGTAGTAGATATTGATGGATTTCAGTCTACTTACTTTGGCGTACCGCCCATGCTTTGAACCTCAACCTTTCTTGCAATGTAGTCAGCATTGGTTTGCGTTCGTGGTCCTGTCAATTGCCCAGCTGTAATTTGTTTACCTCACATAGCTGTTTTATCATCTTTTGGGAGAGAGACATCACTAGTGAACATCATGAAACTCCGGTCCATATTACCATCATTGATCACATCCACTATTTACTTTCTGCTATTTACTTACTATTGCAAAAACTATCTATCACTACTATCATTACTTTTAACCCTTTGTGAACTACAAGGCCGGAGAGATTGACAACCTCTCTGTACTCGTTGGGAGCAAAGTTATTTGTATCTGTGTGCAGGTCCACGTTGGTTGCTACTAATCTGGCGCCGTAGCAATTGACACCTACCTGTTGAACCTAGGAGTCTCTGGGGATTCGATCCTTGGCATCTTTGCTAGGGGAAAACACTTCTACTTACTGCATCTTACACCTTCCACTTGGGGTAACCAACGAGGGGTTCGAGGCCCATCAAGGAGTATTTTCTGGCGCCATTGCCGGGGACTCCACTCTTCAGGATAGGGGAGTTGCATGCTATCTTTTACCTTTGCTTTTTAGTCTTGTTAGTTTACCTTTCATTTTTTGCTCTAGTTCCTTTTATCAAAAATTACAAAAAAAGTTATCTTGCTTGCTTGCTACTATGGGTTCTACCAAAAACACTAAATGGGAGGGGTACACCACTACTTCCATTGCCCCACTTATCTCTGACGGGATTTACAAAAAAAATAAACCTTGTGAATACACTAGTTATGACGGAGAGTTATGCCCATGGCATGGTCTTCCAGGAAAAAATTATGAGCCTCCGTTTAAAATTGCTCCTGAGCTTCCCCAAACTTGGGAAGATGTTCAAACTCTTATAATAGAGAGCGAATTAAACAAAGAGGATGACACTACAATTCTGCCCACTAATGATAAAATTGATTTTGATAATTGTAGTATTTCAGAAGTTATCGCCTTTCTACAAGGAATGGCTAAGGATCCCAACACTAGCACGCTTAATCTTGCCTTCACAGAGCATATCACTAATGCTCTCATCAAAGCTAGGGAGGAGAAACTCAGAGTATAAGCCTCCATACCTAGAAAGCTAGGAGATGGTTGGGATTCTATGATTAAAATTAAGATAAATAACTTCTCATGCTTTGCTTTATGTGATATTGTAGCTAGTACTTCTATTATGCCCAAAAGACTATATGATATGCTTAAATTGAAATCCTTTGATTCTTTTTCTTTTGGAGATGTTCTCGTTGATTCTTCCATAAAGAAACCTTTGGGGAGGATCGACGATGTTCTTATTGTTGTCAATGATAATTATGTGCCCGTTGATTTCACTATTATGGATATTGAATGTGATCCTTCATGTCCAATTATTTTGGGACGTCCCTTTTTGCGCACCGTTGGTGCTGTCATTGACATGAAAGAGGGTAATATAAAATTTCAGTTTCCTCTCAAGAAAGGGATGGAACACTTCCCTCGTAAGAAGGTCAAGTTACCTTTTGAGTCCGTTGTACGGGCTAGCTATTCTTTTACTTTTGATAAAACTTGATCTATGCATTATGCCTAGCTTAAAGGCATAAAAGAAAGCGCTTTTGGGAGGCAGCCCACATGACTAAATTTTTGCTTTTGTTGTGTCTTGATGTTGTTTACTGCTGTAGCATCATCATTGTATCTTTTCTTTTCATATTTGTGCCAAGTATAGCCTCTGATTGCTAGAAAGTTCAAAAGTTGTGAGGTGCTGCCCAGGAAACAGATTCTGTCCTTGGATAGAAAAATTCGTATAAAATCACCAGATCATCTTTTTGGTCTGAATTTTTTCGACAGCGTTCTCTATATAATTGTCTTTCGTGCGTAAGTTCTGAGTTTTTTGATTTGAGTTGCAGAAGTATCCCGAACAGGTCAATTACTGCCTGCTGTTCTGTTTTTCACAGATTCTGTCCTGTTTTGCCTTACCTTCACTTTGCAAATTGAGAACTTGCTTTTTCTTTGCAAAAACCTTTTGGCAATCTTGAGAAACAGTAGAACTTCAAGAATATCCTTATTTCCAGCAAGGTATAATTATTTTATTAAGGGTACTAACCTCGCTAATCAGATTATGAATGAGTTATGTATGAAGGCAGTTTTCAAGTGTGCGAGGGAAGATGATAAAAAGATTCAGGAGTGTCAAGCGCTCAAGCTTGGGGTTGCCCCCGTGCACCCCCAAGAAATATTCAAGGAGACTCAAGCGTCTAAGCTTGGGGATGCCCCCCGTGCATCCCCTTCTCCATCAACATTATCAGTTCGTCTTTCGTCCCGCTATATTTTTATCACTTCATGTGTTATGTGCTATGCTTGGAGCGTCTTGCTTTTAGTTTTCCTTTTAGGTTTTCATAACGAGTCGGAACCCAGCATTCCTTTATGTGGGAGAGAAACACGCTCCACCTCTACCTAGAACATTACATAGAATTTTCATGTCTATCTATGATGTGTATGTTCTTTGTCTTTTAAATAGCTACTATCGTGCTTTGCTCTTAGTATTCATGCTTACCTTTTCAAGAGCTTTTATCTAGTTGGTTGCTTGAACTCTCTTTAATTACCATGCTCACCTTATTAAGAGAGTTTGCTTCCGTTGCATGGGTTAATGTGTCTATGATAAAGATGCTACTTTCATAATGGTGCTTAGTAGTTCAGTTTTTCTTATGGTTAATCTCAAATAGCTGGGGGGTTCCCAATGTGTTATTGGAGTACCAACTTGGTTTGTTTGCCTATAATGTGGTATGGTTTAGTAATATCTTCCTTCAAGAATTTAATTTGATTGACTTGGCGTATGCTCACGCATATTCAAGACTGTAAAGAAAGTCTGTCAAGCCTTGATGATCTTTTATTTCTGAGTAGCGATATAACTACCATGCCTGATTCAATATTGCTTTGTCGCTCTGCATGATTATGACCGTCATTGCTCTCTTAGTTGGTCGCTCCCAGTCTTTTGCTAACCTCCACCTGCACTAAGCAAATTAACCATGCAATACATAGCTCATGGGAAAGTAGCCTAAAAACTATTGTGGTAAAGAATATGTTGCTTATGTATCTTATTTCTTATGAGTTGCTTGCTGAGCGGTAACCATGTTTCTGGGGACGCCATCAACTGTCACACTTTTGTTGAATATCATGTGAGTTGCTATGCATGTTCGTCTTGTCTGAAGTAAGGGTGATTTACCGTGGGTTGAATAACTATGCATATTATTATAGAAGAACATTGGGCCGCCAACCAAAGCCATGCATCATGGTGGAAGTTTTAGCTTGGACCTTAATCCTCAATCTCTCACGAGAATATGCTTATGCATTAAAGAGGAGTCCATCATCTATTTTCTATGTTGTCCCGGTATGGATGTCCTCAAGTTGAGATCTATCAAAAACGAGAAATCAAATGCGATCTATCTCCTTGGACCTTTGTACAGGTGGCATAGAGGTACCCCTGTGTGACACTTGGTTAAAACATATGCAATGCAATGATAACCCATGGGGATCCGAGCTAATTAGGACAAGGAGCGAGCACTATTGGTATTCGATGCATGAGGCTTGCAACTTATAAGATGTTTTATGCATGACACATATGAAGTACTACTACCGTTGACACAATTGCTTCCATGTTTCAAAATAAAAAGCTCTAGCACTTCAAGCACCAACTACTGAGAGCATGATTGTCATTCTGAGTGTAATGTGCATTGTCCCAAAGTAGCATTGTCTTTTGCATGATTGTGATATCGTTTATTCTGAAATGATTGTATCTAGTCATCACTTAAACCTTGAAGGTGCCCTTGCATTTATGTTTTGCATCAATAAAGGGGGCAAGCTAGATATCACTTGATAATACTTGCACATCATGTTCATTGCAAATCTTTTTGATGTTTCAGTTTCATATTGTAAAACTTTCAGTCATTTGTGATTTTCTCTTGAGAAAACATAATTACTTTAGAATCATTGTCTCAGTAAGCTTTTGTCACATGACTATGAGAAAGTCCTATATGGTTAATAGCATGTCACCACAGAAATTATTCTTGTTATCATTTACCTACTCGAGGACGAGCAGGAATTAAGCTTGGGGATGTTGATACGTCCAAAACGTATCTATGATTTCTGCTTGCTCCATGCCACTTTTGGATGATATTGCTATGATATTCATACACTTCCATACACTTTTGATCATATTTGGACTAACTTACTAATCCAGTGCACCCCAGTGCCAGTTTCTGTTTTCGGCTGTTTTTGTATTTCAGGTTTTCACGTTTCGAGAACTGCCCAGAAAAATCCAGAAAAATTATATAAAAAATCAGCAATACGGAAACAACACTGCGTCCGAAGGGCAGCCTGGGGGTGCCACAGGGGCTCTAGGCGCCCTGTGGGCGCCCCCCCCCCCCGGGCCGCGCCAGGGGGGCGCCTCGGCCCCCCGAGGACCCCCCGGTGCCCTACTTTGGCATATATTTAAAGGGTTCCCCGTAACCCTCGAAACAGGACTTCTTTTCGCGATCCCATCTCTGTTCCGCCGCCGCCGCCACTTCCAAGATCGGGAGCACCAGGAGAACTCTTCCCGGCACCCTGCCGGAGGGGAGGATCACCACCGGGAGCTTCTCCACCACCATGGACGCCTCCCGGATGACTCGTGAGTAGTCTCCCTTGGACCATGAGTCCATGACCAGTAGCTATGTGATGTTCTCCTCCCGTTCTTGTGCTTCACTAATTAGTCCTCGTGAGCTGCCCTACATGATCGAGGTACCTATGTAATCCTTATGCTGTTGCTATGTTGAGTTTGCTGGGATCCGATGGATTATGAGATTATGTTCAGATTGATCTTGAGTAATATATTTGATTCACCTCTTTTATATTTTAGTTCATAAGTAATTCTTGCATGTTCTCCGTTGTTATTTATTGCTTTGGCCGAGTAATAGGTAGTGACTCCAAGATGGAACGTTATGCTCGATTGTGGGTTCATGCCCCTCGATGACTGGCTTGAGTGACAGAAACATGAGTCTAGGGGATGTGCTGTTGCCACAAGGGGGAAAACAACGGTGCTTGTGCCCGCGGGTGCAAGGATTGTTTACTTTACGCAAAGTTCTTTTAATGCAGTTGTCTGTTGCATTGAGTTTACACTATGGGTGGGACTCGCAACTTAATACCAGCGAGATGTTCTGGATAGATATCTCAAGGTGGATGATTAGTAGTAGATATTGATGGATTTCGGTCTACTTACTTTGGCGTACCGCCCATGCTTTGAACCTCAACCTTTCTTGCAATGTAGTCAGCATTGGTTTGCGTTCATGGTCCTGTCGATTGCCCAGCTGTAATTTGTTTACCTCACATAGCTGTTTTATCGTCTTTTGGGAGAGAGACATCACTAGTGAATATCATGAGACTCCGGTCCATATTACCATCATTGATCACATCCACTATTTACTTTCTGCTATTTACTTACTATTGCAAAAACTATCTATCACTACTTTCATTACATTTAACCCTTTGTGAACTACAAGGCCGGAGAGATTGATAACCTCTTTGTACTCGTTGGGAGCAAAGTTATTTGTATCTGTGTGCAGGTCCATGTTGGTTGCTACTAATCTGGCGCCGTAGCAATTGACACCTACCTGTTGAACCTAGGAGTCTCTAGGGATTCGATCCTTGGCATCTTTGCTAGGGGAAAACACTTCTACTTACTGCATCTTACACCTTCCACTTGGGGTAACCAACGAGGGGTTCGAGGCCCATCAATCCATCAATGGTTAAAGCCAGCTGCAAATGACGCTCAGGTGTCTTATGTCACTGATATGCAGAAAGAAGATCTTTGGACTGAGCTGAAGTCAAATTTCGTCCTACCGGCAGAGGATGATCCGGCGAAGCCAGTTAAAGAGGACTTAATCAAGTCTGCTACTCTTTCGAAGATGGCAGACCAATTCAGGGCATGGAAGAAAAAACTGAATAAGTTTGTCAAAGATAAAAAGACTCCAGAATTCGTGGGCATATATGAGAAGATCAAAGATGACTGGCCCGCATTTGTGGCCTATAAGACATCAGAAAAGAGTTAGAAGATGTCGGAGACAAACCGGATAAATGCTGCAAAGAAGAAGCATCACCATCGCACGGGGTCAGGTGGCTACCTCAGAGCCCGGCCTAAGTGGGCCAAGGCTGAGAATGACCTGCTTGAGAAAGGGATCGAACCAGAGACAATGCAATGGCCAGACCGTTGCCGGACTTGGTTCTTCGGGGCTGGCGGAACCTTGGACCCTGTATCAGGGAGGTGCATTTGGACGGACAAGCAATTGGAAACACCACTCAGGAAGATGCGGCAGTATATCAAAGCAGCGCATGAAGGGACGTTCTTCCCCGACAGAGAGAACGACGAGCTGACAATGGCCCTCAGGAATCCTGAGCACCCTGGACGGACACGAGGCACGCCAGGCTCCCTTCCGTGGCATGCTGGGTTTCCGGACGCAGGCGGCTACAAAAGCCACGAGAGGAGGAAGAAAATGGAGCAGACCGAACTGCAGGCGCTGCGGGCCAGAATACAAGCGATCGAGGAACGGGAAGCAAATCGGGACAAAAGAATTGCCGAAACTTCCCCCGAAGCTACCCCGCCATCTCAGCGGAGAAGCAGCGTGGCTTCCACCGAGCTGCTTCAGCCGGAGCCTGTCTTGACGGCTACTGCCAGGTATCCCGTGGATGCTATCACGTAGGCACAAAATTGCCACCTTATGGCGCAGTGGATGAATCTGAAGGTCAAGGCGGCTGCTGGCTCTGTTTATCCTACTGGACCCGGCGACACTTTTCACTGCCGGCCGATTCCAGAAGGATATGCTAGGGTGATGGTGGATGAAATTACGGAGGGATTTGAGGCGCTCCAGCTTGACCACCCTACCGGTGAAGGGGAGACTCGGCTGGGTTCTTCACTGAAGACTCCATGCCTATGGCGGAAGGACCTCATCAAAATTCTCAACTGGACGCCTCCGCCTCCTCCTCCTCCTCCTCCGGCGAGTCAGGGCACTCCACCTCCTCTACCGCCTCCTCCACCGCCTCCTCCTCCGGCGAGTGACGATCAGGGCACTCCGGCTCCTTCTCCGGCGCATGGCGGCACTCCGCCTCCTTTGCCGCCGGCGCGCCCGAGCAGCCAGCCTGCTCCTCCTTCTCCGCCTAGTCAGCAAGGGCGGAAGAGACCTGCCGCCGCTCCGGCTGCTCCTGCTCCGGCCCGTAAGCAAGGAAAAAAGACAGCCGCTTCGTCTGGTCTGGCGACCTCTAGCAGTACAGCCAGAGGCGGGAGGCGATGCAGATTCGGTCCTTCTCTCACGCCTCTAGAGAAGTTACCATATGAGAGGTCCGACGAGGAAAACACGAAGATAGCTCAAGGCGAAGTGAAGGACTGGCTTGAAGGGTTGAAAGCATAGAGACATCCACCTCCGGAGGAGAAGATAGATGCGGTGAAAGCAAAGCGCACTCTTGCTGCCCTGAAGCAACCGGCGAAAAGTAAGCCGAAGGACAACTATGACCGCATGATTCAAAAGTCATTTCTAGAAGCGAAGCGGTCGGGAAGTACTAAAAGTGATCAAAGGTTAGCAGAAGGACGAGCTGGGAAACAAATTGCCCAGCTCAGCGAACAAGCGGACCAATCATGCCCCCCGCTCAAGGTGTCTAGCGACATGGTCGCTAATGATCCGAGGATGGTGCCCGGTTATACCAATCTTGCAGATTACGTGTCCGACGATGTACAATATGATTTCTTGGAAGTGCAGATAGAAAGATACGAGTACAAAAAGCCTCTGGTCAAAAATGAAAGATCTCTATCAACGAATATGTGAAGATTGCATGATTGGTACTTGAAAATCTCCAGAGAGTCTGGGGGGAGGGATAGCTTGTATTTGAGAGTTAAACCAGAGCATGACCTCGTTGGAATGGAACTGTTGCCTGTTCCATTTGAGGAGTTCTATCAGTTTTTCAATCAATTGGCCCTCGATAAAACTACGGTCACCTGCTACTGTCTGTAAGTAGTACAACTTCTGTCATTAAGTCTCTCTATATAGCTGATCTTCATTGCATGTATTTATAATTATCCTCACTATATTATGCAGATTGAAGATCGTCGAATTGAGAAAAAGACAAGTAGGTGATATTGGGTTCATTAACACATACCTCATAGATGCAACCGAGGTTAAATTGCGTCCCTCAGATACCGAGACCAACTTGCTACGATCGTTGGTGGTAAATGAAAACAAAGATATAATACTCTTTCCTTACAACTTCGAGTGTTACTGTCTTGTGCATATTTGGTTTCCCTTATATATCAGTCAAGGTTATAGTAATGTAATTGATGAGTTCATGCATGCGTGCGCAGCTTCCACTATATTCTCTTAGAGATTAAGCTTGAGAAGGGAGTAGTAACTGTCTTGGACTCTAAACGTAAAGATCCCGAGGAGTATGCGGACATGACTAAAATGCTCGACAGGTAAGTTAAATCGATCAATATTATCCACCATGCATATCAGCAACTTCATTTCTGATATCAACTAATTGTTTTCTTTGTCTGGCAGGGTTTGGAGAAAATTCACCAAAAAAGCTCCGGGACTGCCGAAGAAGCTAGAATTTAGATACCCGAAAGTAAGTACTATATAGTAGCATGTTCCGTGCGTGCATCTCCTATATCTTGATTCAAGCGCTAGTTTCATCAATACCATTTGGCATTCTTGCTTATCAGTTTGATTGACCACTATTTCTTGTAAAGTGGTTGTGGCAGGAACCCGGGAATGATTACTGTGGATACTACATTTGCGAGTCCATCCGCCACACGACCTGTGAGCGGGGCTACTCTGAAGCACAATTTAAAGTGCGTAAGCAATTAATAATATTCACAAATTTATAGCATCATTTAATGTATTGACCCCCTACTTCAAATTAGATGTTTCGGATGCGGGATGAACTCCTAAGACCAGATCGTCTGCGAGCAATTCAAGAGGAATTGGTGGCATTCTTCCTTGAACACGTGATCGTGCCAGACGGAGAATACTATGTGGACCATGCGTCCATCCTGTAGGAGATTATATTTGTAAGAGATAATTATTGTATATATGTACGCGGTAGTGTCGGATCGATATACGAGAACTTGTTGTTCGACCAATCTCTCGGAGAAGGAGAGATGGTCGATATTACTTCTCTCTGTATGCATATATATATATATGTTGATTATACGATCTTCTGTTTCCTTCGTTTGCTTTACTAGCTAGCTACCTAGCTAGGGTGTCTAGTCCTCTCTATACGTATGTGTAGTACGTAGCGTCGACCAAGCACGGACATAAGAGAGGACACTTCTCTCTATTAATTAGCTAGCTAACACAATATGAAACACCTAAATTAACCCCCCAAAACCTCCAACCCCCCCTCCCCTTTCAAAAAAAAACAAAAACCACAGCCACAGAAATGCTGACGCGTGGATGCTGATGGCTTCTCGCCCCTCGTTGGTTACCCTAAGTGGAAGGTTTGAGATGCAGTGTAGCGGAAGTTTTCCCTTGGCAAAGATACCAAGGATCGATTTCCCTGAGACTCCCAGTTTCAACAAGAAGGTGTCAACTGCTAACGGCGCCAGATATTAGCAATCAACGTGGACCTGCACACAGATACAAATAACTTTGCTCCCAACGAGTACAGAGAGGTTGTCAATCCCTCCGGCCTTGTCGTTTACAAAGGATCAAACACAAGTGATAGTAGTGATAGGTTTTGCTGCAATAGTAAATAAAAGCGGAAAGTAAATAGCGGATGTGATCAGTGATGGTGATATGGACCGGAGTCCCATGATGTTCACTAGTGATGTCTCTCTCCCAAAAGACGATAAAACAGCTATGTGAGGTAAACGAATTACAGCTGGGCAATTGACAGAATTATGTGCGCAAACCAATGCTAACTATGTTGCAAGAAAGGTAGAGGTTCAAAGCATGGGCGGTACGCCAAGGCATGTAGACCGAAATCCATCTGCATATACTACTAATCATCCACCTTGAGATATCTATCCAGAACATCTCGCTGGTATTAAGTTGCGAGTCCCACCCATAGTGTAAACTCAAAGCAACAGACAACTGCATTAAAAGAACTTTGCGTAAAGTAAACAATCCTTGCACCCGCGGGCACAAGCACCGTTGTTTTCCCCCTTGTGGCAACAGCACATCCCCTAGACTCATGTTTCTGTCACTCAAACTAGTCATCGAGGGGCATGAACCCACAATCAAGCATAACGTTCCCTCTTGGAGTCACTACCTACTACTTGGCCAAAGCAATAAATAACAACGGAGAACATGCAAGAATTACTTACAAACATAAATATAAAAGAGGTAGATCAAATATATTACTCAAACACAATCTGAACATAATCACACAATCCATGGGATCCCAGCAAACTCATCATAGCAACAGCATAAGGATTACATATGTGCCTCGATCATGTAGGGCAGCTCACGAGGACTAATTAGTGAAGCACAAGAACGGGAGGAGAACATCACATAGCTACTGGTCATGGACCCATGGTCCAAGGGAGACTACTCACAACTCATCCGGGAGGCGTCCATGGTGGTGGAGAAGCTCCCGGTGGTGATCCTCCCCTCCGGCAGGGTGCCGGGAAGAGTTCTCCTGGTGCTCCCGCTCTTGGAAGCGCGGCGGCAGCGGAACAGAGATGAGATCGCAAAAAAGGGTTCCCGTCTCGAGGGTTTCGGGACACGATATAAATATATGCCAAAGGGAGGCATCAGCGGAGGCCTGGGGGGCCCACGCGCCCCCCCGGCGCGGCCAGGAGGGGGGCCGCGCCACCAGGGCGCCTGGAGCCCTGGTGGCCCCCCTTAGGCTGTACTTCGGGTGCCTGGAAGCTTCTGGAACTCTGATTTTTTATATAATTTTTCTGGGATTTTTCTGGCAGTTCTCGTAATGGGAAAACCTGAAATACAAAAACAGCCGAAAACAGAAACTGGCACTGGGGTGCACTGAGTTAATAGGTTAGTCCAAATATGATCAAAAGTGTATGGAAGTGTATAAATAACATAGCAATATCACCCAAAAGAGGCATGGAGCAAGCAGAAATTATAGATACGTTTTGGACGTATCAGATGCATTTTGGTCCCGGTTGGTGCCACCAACCGGGACCAAAGCCCCTCCTGCCTGGGCTCGGTGCACAGGCCACGTGGACACCCATCGGCCCCGGTTCTGGATTGAACCGGGACTAAAGGGTCAGAGCATTAGTACCGACACTTTTGTCCCGGTTCAGGAACCGGGGCTAAAGGCCCAAACGAACCGGGTCTGATGACCCTTTATCTACTAGTGTATCAAGGTTTCGGACGAAAACTCATATGTTACAAAGGCATTGCATTTTTTGAACTTATTTGAACTCAAGATTTTTGAGTGTTCACAATGCACCATTCAAATCCACATCATCAATTGTCAACCCTTTATGAATTCATTTGTTATTTTTCATTCATTTACTGATTTGTTTTGAGAGCTAATTGACCGTGAAATTGAAAAGCACTACTGAATGAACCCTGAAAAGGTTGAAACTTGGCATGGTATCGTCATTTCACCCACATGGCATGTGCAAAAAAGTAGAGAGTGCACGGCAAAAACTGGATGCACTTCCTGTACAAAATGGACAATCTCTTTCGAGGTATCAGGGTTTCGGACGAAAACTCATATGTTACATAGGCATTGCATTTTTTTGAACTTGTTTGAACTCCAGACTTTTTGTTTGTTCAAAATGCACCAATCAAACCAACATCATCAATTATCAACCCTTTCTGAATTCATTTGGTATTTTTCATTCATTTACTGATTTGTTTTGAGAGAGCAAAATGACCGTGAAATTGAAAAGCACTACAAAATGAACTCTGAAAAGGTTGAAACTTGGCATGGTATCATCATTTCACCAACATGGCACTTGCAAAAAAGTAGGGAGTGTCACGGCAAAAACTGGATGGACTTCGTGTACAAAATGGACAATTTCTTTCGAGGTATCAAGGTTTCGGACGAAAACTCATATGTTACAAAGGCATTGCATTTTTTTGAACTTATTTGAACTCCAGACTTTTTGTGTGTTCAAAATGCACCATTCAAATCCACATCATCAATTATCAACCCTTTCTGAATTCATTTGGTATTTTTCATTCATCTACTTAAATATTTTAGAGCTAAATGACCGTGAAATTGAAAAACACTACAAAATGAAATCTGAAAAGGTTGAAACTTGGCATGGTATCATCATTTCTCCCACATGGCATGTGCAAAAAAGTAGAGAGGTTCACGGCAAAAACTGGATGCACTTCGTGTACAAAATAGACAATCTCTTTCGACATATCAAGGTTTCGGACAAAAACTCATATGTTACAAAGGCATTACATTTTTTTGAACTTATTTGAACTCCAGATTTCTATGTGTTCACAATGCACCATTCAAATCCACATCATCAATTGTCAACCCTTTCTGAATTCATTTGTTATTTTTCATTCATTTACTGATTTGTTTTGATAGTTAAATGACCGTCAAATTGAAAAGCACTAGAAAATGAACTCTGAAAAGGTTGAAACTTGGCATGGTATCGTCATTTCACCCACATGG
>LR738715.1:897935912-897956860 GCA_902687465.1 Secale cereale
ATCATCATTTCACCAACATGGCATGTGCAAAAAAGTAGAGAGGGTCACGGCAAAAACTGGATGCACTTTGTGTACAAAATAGACAATCTCTTTCGACGTATCAAGGTTTCGGATGAAAACTCATATGTTACAAAGGCATTGCATTTCTTTGAACTTATTTGAACTCCAGATTTTTCAGTGATCACAATGCACCATTCAAATCCACATCATCAATTGTCAACCCTTTCTGAATTCATTTGTTATTTTTATTCATTTATTGATTTGTTTTGAGAGCTAAATGACCGTGAAATTGAAAAGCACTACTGAATGAACTCTGAAAAGGTTGAAACTTGGCATGGTATCGTCATTTCACCCACATGGCATGTGCAAAAAAGTAGAGAGTGTCATGGCAAAAACTGGATGCACTTCCTGTACAAAATGGACAATCTCTTTCGAGGTATCAGGGTTTCGGACGAAAACTCATATGTTACAAAGGCATTGCATTTTTTTGAACTTGTTTGAACTCCAGACTTTTTGTGTGTTCAAAATGCACCACTCATATCCACATCATCAATTATCAACCCTTTTTGAATTCATTTGTTATTTTTCATTCATTTTCTGATTTGTTTTCAGAGAGCAAAATGACCGTGAAATTGAAAAGCACTACAAAATGAACTCTAAAAAGGTTGAAACTTGGCATGGTATCATCATTTCACCAACATGGCATGTGCAAAAATGTAGGGAGTGTCACGGCAAAAACTGGATGGACTTCGTGTGAAAAAATGGACAATTTCTTTCGAGGTATCAAGGTTTCGGACGAAAACTCATATGTTACAAAGGCATTTCATTTTTTTGAACTTATTTGAACTCCAGACTTTTTGTGTGTTCAAAATGCACCATTCAAATCCACATCATCAATTATCAACCCTTTCTGAATTCATTTGGTATTTTTCGTTCATTTACTGATTTGTTTTGAGAGCTAAATGACCATGAAATTGAAAAGCACTACTGAATGAACTCTGAAAAGGTTGCAACTTGGCATGGTATCGTCATTTCACCCACATGGCATGTGCAAAAAAGTAGAGAGTGTCATGGCAAAAACTGGATGCACTTCCTGTACAAAATGGACAATCTCTTTCGAGGTATCAAGGTTTCGGACGAAAACTCATATGTTACAAAGGCATTGCATTTTGTTGAACTTGGTTGAACTCCGGACTTTTTGTGTGTTCAAAATGCACCACTCAAATCCACATCATCAATTATCAACCCTTTCTGAATTCATTTGGTATTTTTCATTCATTTACTGATTTGTTTTGAGAGAGCAAAATGACCGTGAAATTGAAAAGCACTACAAAATAAACTCTGAAAAGGTTGGAACTTGGCATGGTATCATCATTTCACCAACATGGCATGTGCAAAAAAGTAGGAAGTGTCACGGCAAAAACTGGATGGACTTCGTGTACAAAATGGACAATTTCTTTCGAGGTATCAAGGTTTCGGACGAAAACTCATATGTTACAAAAGCATTGCATTTTTTTGAACTTATTTGAACTCCAGACTTTTTGTGTGTTCAAAATGCACCATTCAAATCCACATCATCAATTATCAACCCTTTCTGAATTCATTTGGTATTTTTCATTCATTTACTTAAATATTTTAGAGCTAAATGACCGTGAAATTGAAAAGCAGTACAAAATGAAATCTGAAAAGGTTGAA
Source organism: Secale cereale (assembly GCA_902687465.1). NCBI lineage: Eukaryota > Viridiplantae > Streptophyta > Magnoliopsida > Poales > Poaceae > Secale > Secale cereale. Next base: position 897,937,608 of record LR738715.1, read on the forward strand.
ACTTGGCATGGTATCATCATTTCACCCACATGGCATGTGCAAAAAAGTAGAGAGGTTCACGTCTAAAACTGGATGCACTTCGTGAACAAAATAGACAATCTCTTTCGACGTATCAAGGTTTCGGATGAAAACTCATATGTTACAAAGGCATTGCATTTTTTGAACTTATTTGAACTATAGATTTTTGTGTGTTCACAATGCACCATTCAAATCCACATCATCAATTGTCAACCCTTTCTGAATTCATTTGTTATTTTTCATTCATTTACTGATTTGTTTTGATAGTTAAATGACCGTGAAATTGAAAAGCACTACAAAATGAACTCTGAAAAGGTTGGAACTTGGCATGGTATCGTCATTTCACCCACATGGCATGTGCAAAAAAGTAGTGAGTGTCATGGCAAAAACTGGATGCACTTCCTGTACAAAATGGACAATCTCTTTCGAGGTATCAGGGTTTCGGACGAAAACTCATATGTTACAAAGGCATTGCATTTTGTTGAACTTGTTTGAACTCCAGACTTTTTGTGTGTTCAAAATGCACCACTCAAACCAACATCATCAATTATCAACCCTTTCTGAATTCATTTGGTATTTTTCATTCATTTACTGATTTGTTTTGAGAGAGAAAAATGACCGTGAAATTGAAAAGCACTACAAAATGAACTCTGAAAAGGTTGAAACTTGGCATGGTACTGTCGGTGTACTAAGATAGGGGGTACCTTAGTACCCCAACTTGTGCACGAGCAGTAGCAGCTTCCCGCGGCAGGGCTTACCACGTGCTCGCCGGAAACCTTTCTGGTCCCTATGAAGCCATTCAAGAGCAAAGTATACAAGTCAGAAGATCAAGGCCCCGGCAAGAGGAGCTTGCCGGGAAGGCCGCACCAGGCTCAAGGTTATCACTTTAGCACAAGACCCTGGCAAGAGGAGCTTGCCAGGAAGGCCAAGGAATGCACACCTCAAGAAATGCCTCGGCGCGTCATGCGCCCGGGCAGGACCCGGAGAGCGACAAGCTTCCGGGCCCGGCAAGGTCACGGCCCCGGCAAGGTGCTTGCCGGGGGGCACTTATGCTGTGTGCCCGCGCTCCAGCTCATCTGCCCACGCGTCGCCCTGGGGCCCTTCCAGGGACGCGTGGCGGTAGGCTGTGCAGCCTGGGGCACTCGGTGGCAAGCCACGGTGACGAGGCTACAGCCGTGGCGGACGGAGGAGCATGGACGGACACTTTTGGGGTCGACTGTGACGGGCATTTAATGCCCTTGTCCCCCACTGTCAAAGTTAGGTGAAGACTACTGTTCATCCACTGTTCACGCACTATTCCCGCACTGTTACAACTACCACCAAAGTTACATTTTTACCCTCCTCTACGTTGACACCTGTCGGTGACCCCTTTGAGCTATAAAAGGAGGCCCATGCACAACGTAGAAAGGGTTCGAAACCTAAACAACTCTCTCGCTCGGTGTAGCTAGTACTGTAGCTTTTCAAGCTCCCGAGCTCAATACAACCAAGGCAGGAGTAGGGTTTTACGCGTCCGCGCGGCCCAAACCTGGGTAAACTGCCCGCGTGTGCTCCTCGATCTGCTCTTCGTGCTCCCTCCGCTCCCTCACCGCAATGTAGAAGGGGCTCCGGTCCCATAGGTTCTCGTGGGAGGACAGTTTCCCCCGACATCTTTGGCGCGCCAGGTAGGGGGCGTCGAGGTTGTGCGAACCTGATCCGGCGCTCACGCGGGCGCATTCTTCATCAACTTCTCCAGCTTCATCAACTTCATCAGCAGCACCAACATGCCTCCGAAGAAGAAAGCTTCGGAGGTCGGAGGCCCGTCTGCGTCGATTCCACCACCACCAGAACCAACGGTTGGTGGAGGAGACGCCGGCGGAAGGGTGGTCGCCGGCGAGGAAACTCACGGCGCCACCAAGTCCAAGGACAAGACGGACGACCGGGCAAATTCCAAGACCTCGGTGTCCGTAGACGCACCACGTCCCTCTCAGCAGACGCCAGGCCAGTAGCGCCGTGGTACAGGAGGTACCATACGCTTGCTGGGGCAAGGACAAACCGGAGGATCGCGGGACGCTCAAGGCCACCGTCCTGGCACGAGCAAGGCGCGGTCGCCGGGGCGAGAAACTGCTCCTTCTAACCCTGTTAGAAGTCCGAGCATATCTCGCTCCTCGCACCGCTCGCCACCGCTCCCCTCCTCTCCAGCAGAAGCTCTAGCCAGAGCACAACTGCTCCTCGACTTCCCTCCAGCGGCAGACAAAGCCGAAGACTGGAGGGCGACGATCCAGAGCCTCATCGCCTTCGCCAACAACGACACGCCGCAGCAGCCGGCGACATCGCGGCCACGGCAAGTCGACCAGACAAAGGCCGATGGCGACAAGACCGCCGGGGGTGCAACCACCGTGCACTCCCCGCCGCGGAAGCAGAAGACGCCACCCCGCCAGATCAACGTCGACGACGACTCCACGGCGTCGTCGGATCCGCGGGCTCGTCGGGACTAGCGCCAAGTCCTCGACGACCGGCGGCAAGAAGATGCTCGGACGCGCATCGAACGCCGACGAGAAGCCCGGCGACAATCGGACCAGCGCGCTGGGACCGCTGTCGATACATACGCGCCCGGTGAACCAGGCGACTTGCCGTACGCGGCAGGTTGCCCTGCGTTCACCCGTGAGCTGCGGCGCGTCCAGTGGCCCAGCATGAAAAACTTCAAGCCCGACGTACCCGAGAAGTACGACGGGAAGACGCACCCCTCGGAGTTCCTCAGCATCTACACCATCGCGGTGCAGGCTGCCGGGGGACGCGACGAGAAGATACTAGCCAACTACTTCCCGCTAGTGCTTAAGCCAAATGTCCGCTCTTGGCTTATGCACTTGCCGGAGGGCTCCATTTCTTCGTGGGCAGATCTGTGCCACCAATTTGTTGGCGCCTTCACAGGCGGCCACAAACCCCACGGCCAGGAGAGCGATCTCCACATCTTGGCCCAGAAGGAGGGAGAATCCCTGCGCAAGTACATCCAGAGGTTCAGCCGCGTGCAACACAACATTCCCGACGTCCACCCTGCCGCGGTTATCAGCGCGTTCCACCAGAACGTGCGTAACCGCCGCATGAGGGAAGAGATGGCCATGACCAAGATACGGGATGTCAGCGAGCTCTATGCTCTAGCTGACAAGTGCGCGCGCGCCGAAGAGGGGAGGAGACTCCCCGGAGAGGATACTGGTGCAGGAGGAAGCGACAGCGAGGATGCCGCCTCGGCAAGGAAGAGCCGGCGGCGGAACAACAGGAAGAAGAAGAACAAGGAGGTGCTAGTCGTCGAGCAGTCCGGCAAGGAGGCTTCCACCAAGAAGGTACAGGCTGGCGGTTCCGGCAAGGAACCTGCCCCTGTAGCGGCAGCCGACAAGCAGGACGGCTCCGACAAGCAATACTGCAAGATCCACCGCACCAAGGGCCACGACCTTCAGAATTGCAAGCGAGTCGAGTACCTCGTAGAGCAGCAAAAGGCTGAATACGAGCGTCGCGACAAGGAGAAGGCCCAAGGTGGCGGAGGAGAACCAAGCAAGAAGCGGCCATTCAATGGCCGGGGAGGACGCCGCGGCAAGGCCAAGCAGCGACAAGGTGATCGACCTCCCCGGGGCCGCGACAAGGACGAGGACGAAGACGACGACGACGACATGGAGGAAGGAGATAACAGCGAGCAGGAGTTCCAGAAGGCCACATAAGTTCTGTGTGTCGACGGAGGCGCCTCTCTGCACACTTCTCACCGCCAACTCAAGCAGTGGGTGCGGGAAGTGAATGCAGCTGAGCCGCCCGTCGAGTCGCGTAGGCTGCTGAAGTGGTCCAGCATGCCCATCATTTTTGACCTTGAGGATCACCCTGACCGCACAACGGCGGTCGGGTGCTTGCCGATGTTTGTCTCACCAACTATCCGCAACCTCAAGGTCACCAAAATGTTGGTTGACGGCGGGGCCGGCATGAACTTGATCTCCTCAGCTGTGATCAAGAAACTCCAGATCCCAGATGGCGAGCTCGAAGAAACCGGGTCGTTCCAAGGAATAAACCCGGGAAGGAGCAAGCCGAAGGGGAAGATTACTCTGCCCGTGACCTTTGGCGGGGAGCTCAACTTCAGGACGGAGAGGATAACCTTCGACGTGGCCGATATCCCATTGCCATACAATGGGATACTTGGACATCCTGCCCTCGCCAAGTTCATGGCAGCTTGCCACCATGCCTACAACATACTCAAGATGCCGGGGCCGATAAGCGTCATCTCTGTCCATGGCGACAAGAAGGACGCGCTTATCTGCGCCGACAAGATATACCGGGATGCAGCAGCAGCAGCAGAAAGCAACACACTTGCCGCTGAAGCTCCCGGGGGGAAGAACAAGACCAAGTCCGGCAAGAGCTCTGGGGCCCACCCCGGCAAACGCACCTCTTCGGAGTGCTGCGCTGCCGTCGAGGACGCACCATCGAGCTCCACCGGCAAGTGCAAGAAAGGGATGGCCGCTCCACCGGCAACCAAGAAGGTGTCCGCCAAGGAGGACGGCACTGGTGGTACCTTCACCATCAGTGCTACGCTCGACAACAAATAGGAAAGCGCGCTCGTTGCCTTCCTGCGGGCAAATGTCGATGTGTTTGCGTGGCAACCATCTGACATCCCCGGTGTTCCCAGGAAGGTAATTGAGCACAAGCTTGCTGTTTGTCCTCATGCGCGGCCCGTCAAGCAGAAGGTCAGGAAGCAAGCCGTGGAGCGCCAAGAATTCATCGCCGAAGAGATAAAGAAGCTAGAAGCAGCAGGCCTGGTTAGAGGCGTGATCCATCCTACGTGGTTAGCAAATCCAGTCGTCGTGCGCAAGGCCAATGGGAAGTGGAGACTTTGTATAGACTTCACTGATGTGAATAAAGCATGTCCCAAGGATCCATTTCCCTTGCCGCGTATTGACCAGATTGTTGACTCCACCGCCGGATGTGAGCTGCTTTCCTTCCTTGATGCATACTCAGGTTACCAACAGATTTTTATGGCCAAGGAAGACGAAGAGAAGACTGCATTCATTACTCCATGCGGCACATATTGCTTCATACGCATGCCCTTTGGATTGAAGAATGCGGGCTCGACATTTGCAAGGGTGGTGCACATTGCTTTTGAGCTACAGATACACAGAAATGTGGAAGCCTACATGGATGATATAGTGGTCAAGAGTAAGAGCAAAGATACCCTGATCCAAGACTTAGAAGAGACTTTTGAGAATCTGCGCAAGATCCAGCTTAAGTTGAACCCCGAGAAGTGCGTCTTCGGAGTCCCCTCCGGCAAGCTTCTCGGGTTCTTTGTGTCCCAGAGGGGGATTGAAGCCAATCCCGACAAGATAAAAGCCATCGAGTAGATTGATGCCCCGAAGCGCGTCAAGGACGTAAGGAGACTTGCTGGTTGTGTGGCTGCCCTCAGCAGGTTCATTTCAAAGTCTGTAGAACGCGCCCTGCCTTTCTTTAAAATTTTGAAGAAGGAAGGTCCTATGAAATGGACTCCGGAAGCGGAGGCAGCGCTGCAGGACTTGAAAGGATACCTGTCCTCTACTCCAATACTTGTCGCACCTAAACCACAAGAGAAGTTGCTGCTGTACTTAGCAGCAACCAATCAAGTGGTTAGTGCTGCGTTGGTAGCGGAAAGGGAGGCAGAGGAAGAGCCCGCAGCCCCGGCAAGTACTTCCAGCGACAAGCAGGGGGCTTCCCCGACAAGCTCTGGCCCCGAGAAGGACAAGTCTGCGCTGGAACAAGGTGAAGTGCGAAAGAAGATGGTGCAGCGCCCAGTGTATTTTGTAAGTTCCCTCTTGCAGTGAGCTAGATCAAGATACTCTGGGGTGCAAAAGTTGCTTTTCGGCCTCCTCATGGCCTCGAGAAAGCCGTGCCATTACTTCCAAGCACACGAGATAATAGTGGTCACTCGCTTTCCGTTGAAGAGGATATTGCAGAATCCCGAAGCAACAGGCAGGATCGTCGAGTGGGCACTGGAGCTGTCAAGCTTTGGTCTCAAGTTTGAGAGTACTTCAACTATACAGAGTAGAGCTTTGGCAGAATTCATAGCAGAATGGACCCCAACGCCCGATGAAGAAGTTCCAGAGACAAGCGTCCCCGTACAAGAAGTGAGCAGTGAATGGGTAATGTATTTTGATGGTGCTTTCTCGCTGCAAGGCGCCGGTGCCGGCGTGGTACTCATAGCGCCCCCCGGAGAGCACCTCAAGTATGTTATCCAGATGCACTTTCCCAGGGAACAAGCGACAAACAATACTGCTGAGTATGAAGGTTTGCTTGCCGGCCTCAGAATGGCGGCCGAACTTGGGATCAAGAAGTTGATTGTGCGGGGAGATTCTCAGTTGGTGGTCCGGCAAGTGAACAAGAGTTACCAGAGCCCGTTGATGGAAGCTTATGTTGATGAAGTGAGAAAGCTTGAAGAACACTTTGAAGGTCTGCAAATGGAGCACGTCCCAAGAGCTCAGAATGATATTGCAGATGGCCTCTCAAAGTGTGCTGCAATGAAGTTACCTGTGGAACCAGGGACCTTCCTGCTCAAGCTGACTCAGCCATCCGTTACACCATCAGTTGGGCAAAGTAAGAAGAGAAAGTTGGTCTCCGGCAACTACTTGCCTGCGGATCTTCCAGAAGCCGCCGCCAAGGTCCCCAAGATCAACAACCAAAATGCTGAGGAACAGTTTGCTCCTGCAGATCCAAGGGTCTGTACAGTTGAAGCAAGCGTTCCCGACAAGCCTTGCCCCGGCAGGCTTGCCGGGGGACCATCAGCTCCGGCAGAACCGCAAGTCCTTGCCGTAGAAGCTGAGGTTCCCGCAGCAGCCCTCATGCCTTTAGTCCTTGCCGTTGAGCCTCGGGCTCCGGCATGGGCACAGCAGATCGTCCGTTTTCTGCAAACTGGAGAACTTCCCGACGAGCCAGAAGAGATAGAGAAGATAACCAGGCAGTCAAGTATGTACCAGTTCGTTGACAATGAACTGTACAGAAGAAGACTCAATGGTGTCAGGTTGAAGTGCATTTCCAGAGAAAATGGACAGAAGCTGTTGGCAGAGATACATGGAGGCATATGTGGCCACCACATCGGCGCAAGGGCACTTGCCGGGAAGGCGTTCCGACAAGGGTTCTTCTGGCAAGAAGCCCTCCAAGATGCAATTGCACAAGTAAACAAGTGTGAAGCGTGCCAGTTCCATGCCAAGCAAATTCACCAGCCAGCTCAAGCTCTCCAGACGATCCCTTTGTCCTGGCCCTTCTCGGTCTGGGGGCTCGATATCCTCGGCCCTTTTCCCCGCGCAGTCGGGGGCTTTGAGTACTTGTACGTTGCAATCGACAAGTTCACAAAGTGGCCGGAAGTGGAACCAGTGAGAAAGGTGACAGCACAGTCAGCAGTCAGGTTCTTCAGGTCAATTGTTTGTCGTTTGGGGATCCCTAACAGGATCATCACCGACAATGGCACACAGTTTACAAGTCGCACCTTCATGCAGTACGTCCAAGACCTTGGCGCCAAGGTCTGCTTCGCTTCTGTTGCTCACCCGAGGAGCAATGGTCAAGCGGAGAGGGCCAATGCTGAAGTGCTGCGCGGACTCAAGACAAGAACCTTCGATAGGCTGCGCAAGTGCGGAAGAAACTGGATAGAGGAGTTGCCGGCGGCTCTTTGGTCAATCAGGACGACACCAAGTCGAGCCACCGGACAGACACCCTTTGCTCTTGTCTATGGAGCAGAGGCAGTTCTCCCCACGAAACTCGTATAAGGATCTCCTCGAGTGCTCGCTTATGATGAGCTCGAGCAAGAGCAACTGCGACAAGATGATGCATTGCTCCTTGAGGAGGAACGTCTCCAGGCTGCTGTACGAGCTGCTCGATACCAGCAAGCCTTGCGTCGCTACCATAGCCGCAAGGTCAAGGCCAGGAGTCTCGAGGAAGGCGACCTTGTTCTTCGGCGTGTTCAGTCCGCCAAGAATTCCAACAAGTTGACGCCGAGGTGGGAAGGCCCTTATCGGGTGAGACAAGTCACAAGGCCCGGCGCTGTCCGACTTGAGACCGAAGAAGGCTTACCGGTGAGCAACTCCTGGAACATAGAGCATCTTCGCAAGTTTCACCCATAAGGCGCGGTTGCCGTGATCCGCTCCGGCAACCACCTTTTGTACAAGTCTTGCCCCTGTTGCATGTAAACCTTTGTACAAAGCCGGGCGCAGACCCCGTGCATCAGTAAAGCTTTTTTGCCTCGCACTACTTGTCGTTTCCATGCTTTTCTTAGTTATTTGCATGCATTACCTGACACTTTGTGCAATGCACATCCCCGGTAAGCACTAGCAGGCCGTGAGGCCCTATACTTGTTTTCCTCCTCTTTTTCTTTCCCTCTTAAGCAGAAGGAGTATTCCTCGCGCACAAGTTTGCCGGGGGGGAAGGAGATGGAGGTATGAACCAAGTGCTGTTCAAGAAAGAACCCTTGTCGGGGGGCAAACAATATATGAAAGCTAAGTTACCAGAATTTGAGCAGTTCAAATTTTTAAATTTTAGTTATCTTCCTTGAACAACCACCCTTTGTATGGAAAACCTGTGTGCGGAGGAACCTACCCGTGGCTAGCCGCACCCTTACTTTGTTTTCGAGCACGCTCAACGACTTAAGTGAGCTGCGACAAGTGTCGCGCCCTTACTTCGTTTTCGAGTTCGCTCAGCAAGCTAAGTGCGCTGCGACTAGCTGCGGCAAGGTTTCTTGCCGGTAAGGCCTTTGCCAGCAGGCTGCTAAAGAGTCCAGCACTCAGCGCTCGCGGCGAGGGCCCCTTGCCGGCAAGTCCCCTAAAAGCGTAGGGTAGAAAGCATACAAAGTGAAGGACCAAAAGCAAGGGAGATAACGCTGCATTAATAGCCCAAAATAAGATTATATATTACAATGGATAACTTGTCGCAATAACTAATCGATTCATGTCCATAACATACTTTGCAGCGGCAAAGGAAACAGAAAGAAAGAAGCCTAGTCTACGCGGTCGCCTTCACGCCTCGTGACTTTGTTCACCTTGGCGACGATGTGGGCAACCTGCGCCTTCAACGCCTCCTGGTCAGCGTCGTCCGGCAAGGAGCGGAGGACGTTGACAAGGTTGATGCCAGGGTTGCGGTAGACAATCTTCGTCAAGACGTGCTCCAGAGTGCCCATGCAGAGCCGGCGCGACTCATCGGCCAGCTGCGCGGGGAGCTTCTCCCGCAGCCGTGCAAGCGCCGACGCGATTCCCCTGAAGAAGAGACTTAACTTGGCGCTGTGGGGGAGGTCCTCGTCGGGAGAGTACACGAGGTGCTCCGCCCTCAGCGCCATCATCTCCTTGTCAATGTTGGCAGCGGAGGTGACCAGATCGTCAGTCCATTGCTCCACCGCCCGGCTGAAGTTGTTCGCTAAGACGGCGGCGCTCTCCACCAAGTTCCGCTCCTTGCGGAGCTTGTCCTTCAGCTTCGTCTCGCGATCCCGGGCGGCGTCGAGCGAATCGGTCAGAGTGGACACCTTCAACTCCAAGTCAGCAATTGAATCCTTGGCGGCAGTGAGCTCGTCGCCTTTCTTGGAGAGACGTACCTGCAAGTCAGAGTTGGTGTGGGCATCTTTCTCCCGCTCCACGTTGAGCGCGGTGACTCTGTCCTCACTTGCCTTCAGGTACCGCTCCAGCTGATCCACCTTAAGCTCCAGTTCCCTCTTGGCGGTTTCCACGGCGTCTGCGGCATCCTTTGCCTCCTTCAGGGCCCCGCCAAGGGCCTGCTCCCGGACGGTGAGTTCGTCGTCATGGGCGTCGAGCTCGACCTTCCGCTGGTTGAGCGCCCCCTCCCGCCGAGACAACTCCTCGGCGGCCAGCCGCTGCCGCTCTTCTGCCTCAGCCTTCTCTAGGAGGAAGGCTTGCTTCTCCCCGGCAAGCTCTTCCCGCTCCTCCGCCAAGTTGCGGAGGGCTGCCTGGTTGGCGGCGCGAAGCTCCGCGGCCCGCTTCTCCAAGTCAACTCCAGCCTTGGCGGCAAGAGCTTCCCGGGAGTCCAGCTTCGCCTGCCTGGCCCGGTATAGGGCCAGGAGCCGGCGAAGGAGCTTCTCCTCTTCGGGCTCGTCTCCACCGCCAGGCGCTTCAACAACCTTCAACCCCGTGGAGGCGAGGACCTCTCCGTCGTAGGTCTCTCCCTCCACGGGGGCTCGCGAAGAAGACCCCCACGGGACTTGTATAAAGACCCCGTTGGGGGCCTCAAGATAGACGCCTGACCGCTCCGTGGAGGCGGAGGGATCGGCGGCCGGTGCAGCGCTCGACGCTCCTGCTGCCTCCGGGCCAGCAGTGTGGTCGCCGGTCCCTTCTCCAGCCGCGGCGTCTGCGGTCGGGGCGGTCTCCTCAGCGGCAGGCTCGTCGCCTCCGGCCATGCCCTCAGTGGCAGTGCCGTTGCCGCCGTCGCCGTGCGCGCCCTCCTCACCGGCGGTCTCCGTCTCCATCCGCTCCGGTGCAGGAGGATCTAGCAGAAGAAAAAGAAAAGAAAAGAGTCAAGCAAATATCCAAAAAGAGGGGTCCAAGATAATGAAGTTGCAAAGACTTACCTTCGCGGACTTCTTCAATGACAGGCTCCCTCGTCGGGGAGCTCTCCCTTGGCGACGGAGCAGTGGCGCCTGCTGGCGGAGGGCCGCCCGCGCCCTCCCTTGGCGGGGTGCTCACCCTTGTCGGGCTGCTCACCCTTGGCGGGATACTCGCCCTTGGCGGAGTACCCGTCCTTGGCGGAGCATTCTCCCTCGCCGGGGAGCTCACCCTTGGCGGGGAGGGTGGAGCAAGTAGCTCGTCGGGGGCAGTCTCCGGGCGCTCCTGCGGCTGCGGCTCCACTTCTGCACAAGACGAACAAGACAACAAAATATCAGCACAGGCAACTACCTCAAGCGCGCCCGACCAACAGAAAAGAATAACTACCAGACTTACGCTGGGGGCTGCGTTGGGGGCTGCTCCTCGGAGCAGCGGGTTGATCCGGCAAGTTTGCCGCTGGCGCGTCTCCGGTCGCCGCGGCGGGCGAGTCATCTTCAACCTCAACCACATGGATCTTGGCCCTCTTAGCCATCCGCTAGGTCAGGGTCCTGAAAGCAAAACGAAAACGAGATCAGAATCATCAAGGAAGATCAAGACAAAGTCAAAGAAATTACAAGTTGCAAGTACTTACTCCTCTTCCTCGTCGTCGGAGCTGAGGGCAGAGAAGTCGAACTCCACCTGAGATGCTCCCGCGCGAGGAGCAGGAGGAGAAGGCTCCCTCGGGCGTTTGGCGGTCTCCGGGGCTGTGGGCTGCGAAGACCCAGCCCCCGTTGACACCGAGGCCCGAGGAGCAGGAGGAGCGGCCGTTCCGTCCCGGGAGGATCCCCCTCCGCTTGGCGCTGGTGCGCGGGGCGCCTCCGTCACGACTTTGCTCGCCCTGGTGGCGCGCGTCGCCTGGCGCGCAGGCTGCTGTCGAGGCGCCTGCGGCCTCGTCGCCGTGGCCGCCTTGCGGAGGCGCTTCCCTGGTCGTTGCGTAGGACTTGCCGGAGGCGGGGAGTTCTCTGAGGACGAGGAGGCGTCGTCGTCAAGTCCCAGAGATCCACCAGTGTCTTCATCAGCCTCGACGTCCTCCTCCTCCTCCGCAGTATATCCAAAGTCACCCGCCGCCGCAGCTGCGGCGGCCTCCTCCATCCTAGAAGCGATGTAGGCTATATCCCGGGCCGTAGTGGCCCGGGTGAGGCCCCTGTTCTCCTCGGTGTTCTTGGGCGTCTCGACCAAGTTATCGAAAAAGCTCAGCACTGTATCCGGCGGAGGTCTATCCAGGTGGGGTCGACGCCGTGGGAGTCGCACGCAGGCATCATCGCGCGTAAGGAATCCCGGGCGGTGCTGTTGCACAGCGGCACCACTCCCCGGGCAGGTCTAAACCACTCCGGATGGGCCGGGTCATGCTCGAAGAGCTCTCGGACCATCCCCTTCAGCTCCAAAGCAGTGAAATTGAAGTTCAATCCAGGGCGCAACCTCATGATATCCGCCGCATTGCCGAATTCCCAGGCGGGCCTTTTCCTTTCTTGCAAAGGGGCGATGCGGCGGCGGAGGAAATCTGCCCCAACCTCTCCGATAGTCAGATTGGCGGCCCGGAGATGAATAATCCTAATGAGGGCGATGCTAAGCTTGTTATCCTCCGGGGCCAACTCACTCCAGTTTCTGCCGCGCACTATGGCAGTTGTGCGCGGCGAGGTAAAGGGCTCAGGCCTGTCCTCCACTACCCAGCACCAATCTGCTCGCCACTCCTCCCACTTGCCGCGGAGTTCTCCCTTCAGGTATGAATCCTTCTTGTTCAGCCGGAAGATCCAGGAGATGCCACCGGAGAGGGGAGCGCCAGCCTCTACTCTAGGCATAAAGAAATGGCGGAAAAGGGCTACATTTGGATGAATCCCAATATAGTTTTCGCACAGATGTGCGAAAACAGCCATCGTAAGGATGGCGTTGGGAGTAAAGTCTAGGAGGTGGAGGCCATATGTGTTCATAATGTCACAAAAGAACTCCGAGAACGGAGGGCACAATCCACAATGGAAGAAAGCAGCGAAGAAGAAGTACCCGCCGGGGAACATATCTTTGGCGACGGCGGGGAAGGCTCTGGTGCAGGGATGAGCTTTGGTCTCCCCTGACCAGAACAGATAATACTTGTTCCGCAGCTGCTTCGCGCCAAGCCTCGGCGCGAAGACCACGCTCCTCTTCCGCAGGGCGGCCAGCTTCGCCGCCTGCTCGGACTTCTCCTTCTTGGCCTTGTCTGCTTTCGCCTTGTCGCTCTTCGGAGCCATGGCGGAGGCGGCGAGGGAAGAGGCGAGAAGCTCGACGGCGCCGCAGATGCGAAAGACGGTGGAGGAGAGGTGGAGGCAAGGAGCAGCAGGGGATTTCTGGAGAGTCAAGACGCAATGAAGACGAAGGAGGAAACTGCCCCTGCTTCCTCTGCTTTTAAGGGGGAAGTGGGGGACGCTCCGCATTTCCCATTAAAGAACAGGCCACGATCTCTCCCACGATGCCGCAATCGACGCGTGCCGTTAGGGAGGGATGTGGCGGATATGGAAAGGGATACGGCTTGCCGTGGGCCGCGTGTGCCCGTGCACTGTTTTGGGCCTGGCCCAACAGCGCTCGGCACCGTGTGTGGCCCAGGCCCGGGGGCTCCTGTCGGTGTACTAAGATAGGGGTACCTTAGTACCCCAACTTGTGCACGGGCAGTAGCAGCTTCCCGCGGCAGGGCTTACCACGTGCTCGCCGGAAACCTTTCTGGTCCCTATGAAGCCATTCAAGAGCAAAGTATACAAGTCAGAATATCAAGGCCCCGGCAAGAGGAGCTTGCCGGGAAGGCCGCACCAGGCTCAAGGTTATCACTTTAGCACAAGACCCTGGCAAGAGGAGCTTGCCAGGAAGGCCAAGGAATGCACACCTCAAGAAATGCCTCGGCGCGTCATGCGCCCGGGCAGGACCCGGAGAGCGACAAGCTTCCGGGCCCGGCAAGGTCACGGCCCCGGCAAGGTGCTTGCCGGGGGGAACTTATGCTGCGTGCCCGCGCTCCAGCTCATCTGCCCACGCGTCGCCCTGGGGCCCTTCCAGGGACGCGTGGCGGAAGGCTGTGCAGCCTGGGGCACTCGGTGGCAAGCCACGGTGACGAGGCTACCGCCGTGGCGGACAGAGGAGCATGGACAAACACTTTTGGGGTCGACTGTGACGGGCATTTAATGCCCTTGTCCCCCACTGTCAAAGTTAGGTGAAGACCACTGTTAATCCACTGTTCACGCACTATTCCCGCACTGTTACAACTACCACCAAAGTTACATTTTTACCCTCCTCTACGTTGACACCTGTCGGTGACCCCTTTGAGCTATAAAAGGAGGCCCATGCACAACGTAGAAAGGGTTCGAAACCTAAACAATTCTCTCGCTCGGTGTAGCTAGTACTGTAGCTTTTCAAGCTCCCGAGCTCAATACAACCAAGGCAGGAGTAGGGTTTTACGCGTCCGCGCGGCCCGAACTTGGGTAAACTGCCCGCGTGTGCTCCTCGATCTGCTCTTCGTGCTCCCTCCGCTCCCTCACCGCAACGTAGAAGGGGCTCCGGTCCCATAGGTGCTCGTGGCAGGACAGTTTCCCCCGACAGGTACCATCATTTCACCAACATGGCATGTGCAAAAAAGTAGGGAGTGTCACGGCAAAAATTGGATGGACTTCGTGTACAAAATGGACAATTTCTTTCGAGGTATCAAGGTTTCGGACGAAAACTCATATGTTACAAAGGCATTGCATTTTTTTGAACTTATTTGAACTCTAGACTTTTTGTGTGTTCAAAATGCACCATTCAAATCCACATCATCAATTATCAACCCTTTCTGAATTCATTTGGTATTTTTCATTCATTTACTTAAATATTTTAGAGCTAAATGACCGTGAAATTGAAAAGCACTACAAAATGAAATTTGAAAAGGTTGAAACTTGGCATGGTATCATTATTTCACCCACATGGCATGTGCAAAAAAGTAGAGAGGTTTATGGCAAAAACTGGATGCACTTCGTGTACAAAATAGACAATCTCTTTCGACGTATCAAGGTTTCGGACGAAAACTCATATGTTACAAAGGCATTGCATTTTTTTGAACTTATTTGAACTCCAGATTTTTGTGTGTTCACAATGCACCATTCAAATCCACATCATGAATTGTCAACCCTTTCTGAATTCATTTGTTATTTTTCATTCATTTACTTATTTGTTTTGATAGTTAAATGACCGTGAAATTGAAAAGCACTACAAAATGAACTCTGAAAAGATTGAAACTTGGCATGGTATCGTCATTTCACCCACATGGCATGTGCAAAAAAGTAGAGAGTGTCACGGCAAAAACTGGATGCACTTCCTGTACAAAATGGACAATCTCTTTCGAGGTATCAGGGTTTCAGACGAAAACTCATATGCTACAAAGGCATTGCATTTTTTTGAACTTGTTTGAACTCCAGACTTTTTGTGTGTTCAAAATGCACCACTCAAACCAACATCATCAATTATCAACCCTTTCTGAATTCATTTGGTATTTTTCATTCATTTACTGATTTGTTTTGAGAGAGCAAAATGACCGTGAAATTGAAAAGCACTACAAAATGAACTCTGAAAAGGTTGAAACTTGGCATGGTACCATCATTTCACCAACATGGCATGTACAAAAAAGTAGGGAGTGTCACGGCAAAAACTGGATGGACTTCGTGTACAAAATGGACAATTTCTTTCGAGGTATCAAGGTTTCGGACGAAAACTCATATGTTACAAAGGCATTGCATTTTTTTGAACCTATTTGAACTCTAGACTTTTTGTGTGTTCAAAATGCACCATTCAAATCCACATCATCAATTATCAACCCTTTCTGAATTCATTTGGTATTTTTCATTCATTTACTTAAATATTTTAGAGCTAAATGACCGTGAAATTGAAAAGCACTACAAAATGAAATTTGAAAAGGTTGAAACTTGGCATGGTATCATTATTTCACCCACATGGCATGTGCAAAAAAGTAGAGAGGTTCATGGCAAAAACTGGATGCACTTCGTGTACAAAATAGACAATCTCTTTCGACGTATCAAGGTTTCGGACGAAAACTCATATGTTACAAAGGCATTGCATTTTTTTGAACTTATTTGAACTCCAGATTTTTGTGTGTTCACAATGCACCATTCAAATCCACATCATGAATTGTCAACCCTTTCTGAATTCATTTGTTATTTTTCATTCATTTACTGATTTGTTTTGATAGTTAAATGACCGTGAAATTGAAAAGCACTACAAAATGAACTCTGAAAAGGTTGGAACTTGGCATGGTATCGTCATTTCACCCACATGGCATGTGCAAAAAAGTAGAGAGTGGCACGGCAAAAACTGGATGCACTTCCTGTACAAAATGGACAATCTCTTTCGAGGTATCAGGGTTTCGGACGAAAACTCATATGTTACAAAGGCATTGCATTGTTTTGAGCTTGTTTGAACACCAGACTTTTTGTGTGTTCAAAATGCACCACTCAAACCAACATCATCAATTATCAACCCTTTCTGAATTCATTTGGTATTTTTCATTCATTTACTTAAATATTTTAGAGCTAAATGACCGTGAAATTGAAAAGCACTACAAAATGAAATCTGAAAAGGTTGAAACTTGGCATGGTATCATTATTTCACCCACATGGCATGTGCAAAAAAGTAGAGAGGTTCATGGCAAAAATTGGATGCACTTCGTGTACAAAATAGACAATCTCTTTCGACGTATCAAGGTTTCGGACGAACACTCATATGTTACAAAGGCATTGCATTTTCTTGAACTTATTTGAACTCCAGATTTTTGTGTGTTCACAATGCACCATTCAAATCCACATCATCAATTGTCAACCCTTTCTGAATTCATTTGTTATTTTTCATTCATTTACTGATTTGTTTTGAGAGCTAAATGACCTTGAAATTGAAAAGCACTACAAAATGAACTCTGAAAAGGTTGAAACTTGGCATGGTATCGTCATTTCACCCACATGGCATGTGCAAAAAAGTAGAGAGTGTCACGGCAAAAACTGGATGCACTTCCTGTACAAAATGGACAATCTCTTTCGAGGTATCAGGGTTTCGGACGAAAACTCATATGTTACAAAGGCATTGCATTTTTTTGAACTTGTTTGAACTCCAGACTTTTTGTGTGTTCAAAATGCACCACTCAAACCAACATCATCAATTATCAACCCTTTCTGAATTCATTTGGTATTTTTCATTCATTTACTGATTTGTTTTGAGAGAGCAAAATGACCGTGAAATTGAAAAGCACTACAAAATGAACTCTGAAAAGGTTGAAACTTGGCATGGTACCATCATTTCACCAACATGGCATGTACAAAAAAGTAGGGAGTGTCACGGCAAAAACTGGATGGACTTCGTGTACAAAATGGACAATTTCTTTCGAGGTATCAAGGTTTCGGACGAAAACTCATATGTTACAAAGGCATTGCATTTTTTTTGAACTTATTTGAACTCTAGACTTTTTGTGTGTTCAAAATGCACCATTCAAATCCACATCATCAATTATCAACCCTTTCTGAATTCATTTGGTATTTTTCATTCATTTACTTAAATATTTTAGAGCTAAATGACCGTGAAATTGAAAAGCACTACAAAATGAAATCTGAAAAGGTTGAAACTTGGCATGGTATCATTATTTCACCCACATGGCATGTGCAAAAAAGTAGAGAGGTTCATGGCAAAAACTGGATGCACTTCGTGTACAAAATAGACAATCTCTTTCGACGTATCAAGGTTTCGGACGAACACTCATATGTTACAAAGGCATTGCATTTTTTTGAACTTATTGGAACTCCAGATTTTTGTGTGTTCACAATGCACCATTCAAATCCACATCATCAATTGTCAACCCTTTCTGAATTCATTTGTTATTTTTCATTCATTTACTGATTTGTTTTGAGAGCTAAATGACCGTGAAATTGAAAAGCACTACAAAATGAACTCTGAAAAGGTTGAAACTTGGCATGGTATCGTCATTTCACCCACATGGCATGTGCAAAAAAGTAGAGAGTGTCACGGCAAAAACTGGATGCACTTCCTGTACAAAATGGACAATCTCTTTCGAGGTATCAGGGTTTCGGACGAAAACTCATATGTTACAAAGGCATTGCATTTTTATGAACTTGTTTGAACTGCAGACTTTTTGTGTGTTCAAAATGCACCACTCAAATCCACATCATCAATTATCAACCCTTTCTGAATTCATTTGGTATTTTTCATTCATTTACTGATTTGTTTTGAGAGAGCAAAATGACCATGAAATTGAAAAGCACTACAAAATCAACTCTGAAAAGGTTGAAACTTGGCATGGTATCATCATTTCACCCACATGGCATGTGCAAAAAAGTAGGGAGTGTCACGGCAAAAACTGGATGGACAACGTGTACAAAATGGACACTCTCTTTCGAGGTATCAAGGTTTCGGACGAACACTCATATGTTACAAAGGCATTGCATTTTTTTGAACTTATTTGAACTCCATACTTTTTGTGTGTTCAAAATGCACCATTCAAATCCACATCATCAATTATCAACCCTTTCTGAATTCATTTGGTATTTTACATTCATTTACTTAAATATTTTAGAGCTAAATGACCGTGAAATTGAAAAGCACTACAAAATGCAATCTGAAAAGGTTGAAACTTGGCATGGTATCATCATTTCACCCACATGGAATGTGCAAAAAAGTAGAGAGGGTCACGGCAAAAACTGGATGCACTTCGTGTACAAAATAGACAATCTCTTTCGACGTATCAAGGTTTCGGACGAAAACTCATATGTTACAAAGGCATTGCATTTTTTTGAACTTATTTGAACTCCAGATTTTTGTGTGTTCACAATGCACCATTCAAATCCACATCATCAATTGTCAACCCTTTCTGAATTCATTTGTTATTTTTCATTCATTTACTGATTTGTTTTGAGAGCTAAATGACCGTGAAATTGAAAAGCACTAAAGAATGAACTCTGAAAATGTTGAAACTTGGCATGGTATCATCATTTCACCAACATGCCATGTGCAAAAAAGTAGGGAGTGTCACGGCAAAAACTGGATGGACTTCGTGTACAAAATGGACAATTTCTTTCGAGGTATCAAGGTTTCGGACGAAAACTCATATGTTAAAAAGGCATTGCATTTTTTTGAATTTATTTGAACTCCAGACTTTTTGTGTGTTCAAAATGCACCATTCAAATCCACATCATCAATTATCAACCCTTTCTGAATTCATTTGGTATTTTTCATTCATTTACTTAAATATTTTATAGCTAAATGACCGTGAAATTGAAAAGCACTACAAAATGAAATCTGAAAAGGTTGAAACTTGGCATGGTATCATCATTTCACCCACATGGCATGTGCAAAAAAGTAGAGAGGTTCACGGCAAAAACTGGATGCACTTCGTGTACAAAATAGACAATCTCTTTCGACGTATCAAGGTTTCGGACGAAAACTCATATGTTACAAAGGCATTGCATTTTTTTGAACTTATTTGAACTCCAGATTTTTGTGTGTTCACAATGCACCATTCAAATCCACATCATCAATTGTCAACCCTTTCTGAATTCATTTGTTATTTTTCATTCATTTACTGATTTGTTTTGATAGTTAAATGACCGTGAAATTGAAAAGCACTACAAAATGAACTCTGAAAAGGTTGAAACTTGGCATGGTATCGTCATTTCACCCACATGG
>LR738715.1:897978504-897992412 GCA_902687465.1 Secale cereale
ATATATATGAGGGGTTTTGGGGCTGCTAGAGACACGAGAACATCTCCCTCTTGGTGCAGCCCTACCCCTCTTCCTCCTCGTCTCCCGCAGCGCTTGGCGAAGCCCTGCCGGAGTCCCGCGCTCCTTCACCACCACCATGCCGTCGTGCTGCTGTTGGTTGGAGGTTTCCCAACCTCTCCCTCTCTCCTTGCTGGATCAAGGCGTGGGAGACGTCACCGGGCTGTACGTGTGAAGAACGCGGAGGCACCGTCCGTTCGGTGCTAGGATCTTCGGCGATCTGAATCGCGGCGAGTACGACTCCATCAACCGCGTTCTAGTAACGCTTCCGCTTAGCGATCTACAAGGGTATGTGGATCCAACTCTCCTCTCGTAGATGTGCATCTCCTAGATTGATCTTGGTGAGCGTAGGAAAATTTTTGTTTCCCATGCTACGTTCCCCAACAAGTTCATGGCAGCTTCCCACAACGCCTACAACGTACTCAAGATGCCGGGGCCGATAAGCGTCATCACTATCCATGGCGACAAGAAAGATGCGCTTGTCTACGCCGACAAGATCTACCGGGATGCAGCAGCCGCAACAGAGAAGGACACACTTGCCGCTGAAGCTCCCGGGGGGAAGAAGACCAAGACCAAGTCCGGCAAGTGCTCTGGGGTCCACTCCGGCAACCGCACCTCTTCAGAGTGCTGCGCTGCCGTCGAGGACGTTCCATCGAGCTCCACCGGCAAGTGCAAGAAGGGGATGGCCGCTCCTCCGGCAACCAAGAAGGTGTCCGCCAAGGAGGACGGCACTGGTGGTACCTTCACCATCAGTGCCACACTTGACAGCAAATAGGAAAGCGCACTCATTGCCTTCCTGCGGGCGAATGTCGATGTGTTTGCATGGCAACCATCTGACATCCCCGGTGTTCCCGGGAAGGTGATTGAGCACAAGCTTGCTGTTTGTCCTCATGCGCGGCCCATCAAGCAGAAGGTCAGGAAGCAAGCCGTGGAGCGCCAAGAATTCATCAACGAAGAGATCAAGAAGTTAGAAGCAGCGGGCCTAGTTAGAGGCGTGATCCATCCGACGTGGTTGGCAAACCCAGTTGTCGTGCGTAAGGCCAACGGGAAGTGGAGACTGTGTATAGACTTCACCGATGTGAATAAAGCATGTCCCAAGGATCCATTTCCCTTGCCGCGCATTGACCAGATTGTTGACTCCACTGCCGGATGTGAGCTGCTCTCTTTCCTTGATGCATATTCAGGCTACCATCAGATTTTCATGGCCAAGGAAGATGAAGAGAAGACTGCATTTATCACTCCATTTGGCACGTATTGCTTCATACGCATGCCATTTGGACTGAAGAATGCAGGCTCAACCTTTGCAAGGGTAGTATACACTGCTTTTGAGCCACAGATCCACATAAATGTAGAGGCTTACATGGATGATATCGTGGTGAAGAGCAAGAGCAAGGACACATTGATCCAAGATTTGGAAGAGACATTTGAGAATCTGCGCAAGATCCAGCTTAAGTTGAACCCCGAGAAGTGCGTCTTTGGAGTCCCTTCCGGCAAGCTTCTCGGGTTCTTTGTGTCACAGAGGGGGATTGAAGCCAACCCCGACAAGATAAAAGCCATCAAGCAGATAGAAGCCCCGAAGCGAGTCAAGGATGTCAGGAGGCTTGCAGGTTGTGTGGCTGCCCTCAGTAGGTTCATTTCGAAGTCTGCAGAACGCGCCCTACCTTTCTTCAAAATCTTGAAGAAGGCAGGTCCTATGAAATGGACTCCGGAAGCGGAGGCAGCGCTGCAAGACTTGAAACGGTACCTATCCTCCACTCCAATACTTGTCGCACCTAAGCCACAGGAGAAGTTGCTGCTCTACCTAGCAGCAACCAACCAGGTGGTTAGTGCTGCGTTAGTAGCGGAGAGGGAGGCCGACGAGGAGTCAGCACCACCAGCAAGCGGATCCAGCGACAAGCAGGGGGCTACTCCGGCAAGCTCTGGCCCCGACAAGGACAACTCTGCGCAGGAACAAGGAGAAGTGCGAAGAAGGATGGTGCAGCGCCCGGTGTATTTTGTGAGTTCCCTCTTGCAGGGGGCTAGATCAAGATACTCCGGGGTGCAGAAGTTGCTTTTCGGCCTCCTCATGGCCTCGAGAAAGCTGCGCCATTACTTCCAAGCACATGAGATAACAGTGGTCACTCGCTTTCCGCTAAAGAGGATATTGCACAATCCAGAAGCAACAGGCAGGATCGTCGAGTGGGCACTAGAGCTGTCAAGCTTTGGTCTCAAGTTTGAAAGTACGTCAACCATACAGAGCCGAGCTTTGGCAGAATTCATAGCTGAATGGACCCCGACGCCCGATGAAGAAGTTCCAGAAACAAGTGCACCCGTACAAGAGGCGACAAGTGAATGGGTAATGTACTTTGATGGTGCCTTCTCGCTGCAAGGCGCCGGTGCAGGCGTGGTACTCATCGCGCCCACCGGGGAGCACCTCAAGTATGTTATCCAGATGCACTTTCCCAGGGAGCAAGCGACAAACAATACTGCTGAGTATGAAGGCTTGCTTGCCGGCCTCAGGATTGCGGCCGAACTTGGGATCAGGAAGCTGATTGTGCGGGGAGATTCTCAGTTGGTGGTCCGACAAGTCAACAAGAGTTACCAGAGCCCTTTGATGGAAGCTTACGTAGATGAATTGAGGAAGCTTGAAGAGCACTTTGAAGGTCTGCAAATGGAGCACGTCCCGAGAGCTCAGAATGACATTGCAGATGGCCTTTCAAAGTGTGCTGCGATGAAGTTACCTGTGGAACCAGGGACCTTCCTGCTCAAGCTGACTCAACCATCTGTTACACCATCAATTGGGCAACCCAAGAAGAGAAAGTTGGTCTCCGGCGACTACTTGCCGGCGGATCTCCCCGAGGCCGCCGCCAAGGTCCCCAAGATCAACAATCAGAACGCTGAGGAACAGTTTGCTCCTGCAGATCCTAGGGTCTGTACAGTTGAAGCAAGTGTTCCCGACAAGCCTCGCCCCGGCGAGCTTGCCGGGGGACCATCAGCTCCGGCAGAACCAGCGGTTCTTGCCGTAGAAGCCGGGGTTCCCGCAGCGGCCCTCATGCCTTTAGTCCTTGCCGTTGAGCCTCGGGCTCCGGCATGGGAACAGCAGATCGTCCGTTTTCTGCAAACTGGAGAACTTCCCGACGACCCAGCAGAGATAGAGAAGATAACCAGGCAGTCAAGTATGTACCAGTTCGTGGATAATGAACTGTACAGAAGAAGGCTCAATGGTGTCAGGTTGAAGTGCATTTCCAGAGAAGATGGACAGAAGCTGTTGGCAGAAATACATGGAGGCATATGTGGCCACCACATTGGCGCAAGGGCACTTGCCGGGAAAGCGTTCCGGCAAGGGTTCTTTTGGCAAGAAGCCCTCCAAGATGCAACTGCACAAGTAACCAAGTGTGAAGCGTGCCAGTTCCATGCAAAGCAAATTCATCAGCCAGCTCAAGCTCTCCAGACGATTCCTTTGTCCTGGCCCTTCTCGGTCTGGGGGCTCGATATCCTCGGCCCCTTCCCCCGAGCTGTCGGGGGCTTTGAGTACTTGTACGTTGCAATCGACAAGTTCACAAAGTGGCCAGAAGTGGAACCAGTGAGAAAGGTGACAACACAGTCAGCGGTCAGGTTCTTCAGGTCGATTGTTTGCCGTTTCGGAATCCCTAACAGGATCATCACCGACAACGGTACACAATTCACTAGTCGCACCTTCATGCAGTACGTCCAAGACCTTGGTGCAAAGGTCTGTTTCGCTTCTGTTGCTCACCCGAGGAGCAACGGTCAAGCGGAGAGGGCAAATGCTGAAGTGCTGCGCGGACTCAAGACAAGGACCTTTGACAGGCTGCGCAAGTGCGGAAGAAACTGGATAGAGGAGCTACCGGCGGCTCTTTGGTCAATCAGAACGACACCAAGTTGAGCCACCGGACAAACACCCTTTGCTCTAGTCTATGGAGCAGAGGCAGTTCTCCCCACGGAACTCGTATACGGATCTCCTCGAGTGCTCGCTTACGATGAGCTCGAGCAAGAGCAACTGCGACAAGATGATGCATTGCTCCTCGAGGAGGAACGTCTCCAGGCTGCTGTACGAGCTGCTCGATACCAGCAAGCCTTGCGTTGCTATCATAGCCGCAAGGTTAAGGCCAGGAGTCTCGAGGAAGGCGACCTTGTTCTTCGGCGTGTTCAGTCCGCCAAGAATTCCAACAAGTTGACGCCGAAGTGGGAAGGCCCTTATCGGGTGAGACAAGTAACAAGGCCCGGCGCTGTCCGCCTTGAGACCGAAGAAGGCTTACCGGTGAGCAACTCCTGGAACATAGAGCATCTTCGTAAGTTTCACCCATAAGGCGCGGTTGCCGTGATCCACTCCGGCAACCACCTTTTGTACAAGCCTTGCCGCTGTTGCATGTAACCCTTTGTACAAAGCCGGGCGCAGATCCCGTGCATCAGTAAAGTTTTCGTGTTTTTGCACTATTTGCCTTCACCATGCTTTTCTTCGCTATTTGCATGCATCATTTGGCATCTTGTGCAACACACGTATCCGGTGAGCATTAGCACGCCGAAAGGCCATATACTTGTTTCCCTCTCCTTTTTCTTTCCCTCTTTAGCAGAAGGAATGTTCCTCACGCACAAGTTTGCCGGGGGGGAAGGAGATGGAAGATGAACCAAGTGCTGTTCAAGAAAGAGAAGCTTACCGAAGAACGCACAGATTATGAAAGCAAAGTTACTAGAATTTGAGCAGTTCAAATTTTTAAATTTTGTTTATCTTCCTTGAACAGCCACACTTTGTATGGAAAACCTGTGCGCGAAGGAACCTACCCGTGACTAGCCGCACCCTTATCTTGTTTTCGAGTACGCTCAACGACTTAAGTGAGCTGCGACAAGTGTCGCGCCCTTGCTTCGTTTTCGAGTTCACTCAGCAAGCTAAGTGTGTTGCGACTAGTTGCGGCAAGGTTGCTTGCCGGTAAGACCTTGGTCAGCAGGCTGCTCAGAGTCCAGCACTCAGCGCTCGCGGCAAGGGCCCCTTGCCGGCAAGTCCCCCAGAAGCATAGGGCTAAAAGCATACAAAGTAAAGGACCAAAACAAGGGAGATAACACTGCATCAATTGATCAAAATAAGATAATATATTACAAGGGATAACTTGTCGCAATCACTAACGAATTCGTGCCCATGGCACACTTTGCAGCAACAAAAGAGATAAAGAAAAGGAGGCCTAATCTACGCGGTCGCCTTCAATCCTAGAGATCTTGTTCACTTTGGTGATAATGTGGGCGACCTGCGCCTTCAGCGCCTCCATATCCGCGTCGGCCGGCAAGCTGCGAAGAACGTTGACGAGGTTTATGCCCGGATTGCGGTACACTATCTTCGTCAGGACGCGCTCCAAGGTTCCCGCGCAGAGCTGGCGTGACTCCTCGGCCAGTTGTGCGGGGAGCTTCTTCTGAAGATTTGCAAGAGCCGGCGCGACCCCTCTGAAGAAAAGGCTGAGCTTGGCGCTGTGGGGAAGGTTTGGATCCGGAGAGTATATGAGATGCTCAACCCTCAGTGCCATCAGCTCCTTGTCGATGGCAGCGGCAGAAGTCACCAAGTCATCGGTCCACACCTCGACGGTCCGGCGGAAGTTCTCAGCTGAAGTGGCGGCGCTCTCCACCAGGCCTCGCTCCTTGCGGAGCTCGTCCTTCAGCTTGGTCTCCCGGTCCCGGACGGCGTCGAGCGAGTCCTTCAGCGTGGAAACCTTCAGCTCCAGATCTGCAATCGAGTCCTTGGCGGCCTTCAGCTCGTCGCCTTGCTTGGAAAGACGCACCTGGAGTTCAGAGTTAGTGTGGGCATCCTTCTCGCGCTCTATGTTGAGCGCGGTGACCCTCTCCGTGCTCGCCCTCAAGAACTCCTCCAGCTGCGCAACCTTGGCCTCGAGGTCCTTCTTGGCGGTCTCCGCGGTGGCTGCAGCGGCCTTCGCTTCTTTCAGTTCCCCGCCAAGGGCCTGCTCCCGGGCGGTAAGGTCTTCCTCGTGGGAGTCGAGGTTGATCTTCCGTTGGGTGAGCTCTCCTTCTCGCTGGGACAGCGCTTCTCCGGCGAGTCGCTGCTGCTCCTCGGCCTCGGCCTTCTCTAAGAGCCACTCCTGGTACTCCCCGGCAAGCCGCTCGCGCTCCTCCGCCACGTCGCGGAGGGCCGCCTGGTTGGCGGCGCGGAGCTCCGCGGCGCGTTTCTCCATGTCTGCTGCGGCCTTGGCGGTGAGGGCCTCCCGAGATTCAAGCTTCGCCTGGTTGGCCCGGTAAAGGGCCAGGAGCCGGTGGAGCAACTTCTCCTCCTCGGGCTCGTCGCCCCCGCCAGGCGCCTCGACGATCTTCAGCCCCTCGGAGGCGAGAACCTCCCCATCGAAGGTCTCTCCCTCCTCGGGGGCTCGCGACGAGGATCCCCACGGCACTTGGATGAAGACGCCATTGGGGGCCTCAAGGTAGTAGGCAGACTGCTCCTTCTCGGTGGAGGGGTCGGCGGCCGGCGCAGCGCTCGACGCTCCTGCCGCCTCCGGGCCGGCAGTATGGCCGTCGTCCCCCTCCCCGGCCGCTGCGTCCGCGGTCGGAGCAGTCTCCTCCGCGGCAGGCTCGGCGGCTCCCGCCGTGTCTTCAACGACAGGGGCGTTGCCGCCGTCGCCCTGCGCGCCCTCCTCCTCGACGACAATCTCCGTCTCCATCTGCTCTGGGGGAGGAGGATCTAGAAGAAGAAGAAAAAGAAGAAGAAGTTCAAGCAAATATCCAAAAAAAGACAAGTCCGAGAAGACGGAGTTACAAGGCCTGCCTTGGCGGACTTCGTCGACGACGGGCTCCCTCGCCGGGGAGCTCTCCCTTGGCGGGGTGGCCACCCTCGCCGGGCTGCTCGCCCTTGGCGGGGTACTCGCCCTTGGCAGAGTACCCGCCCTTGGCGGAGCGCTCTCCCTCGCCGGAGAGTTCGTCCTTGGCGGGGACGGCGGGGCCTGCGGCTCCTCGGGAGTGATCTCCGGATGCTCCTGCGGCTGCGGCTCCACCTCTGCACAAGACAATCAAGGTAAAACGAAAGCGACAAGATGTTAGTACAAGACGAAATCCTCAAGCGCGCCCGACGAGCGGAAAGATCGAGCCCAGACTTACGCTGGGGGCTGCGCTGGGGGCTGCTCCCCGGAGCAGCGCTTGGGTCCGGCAAGCTCGTCGCCGGCGCGTCCCCTGTCGTCCTCGACCTCGACCACGGGAACCTTGGCCTTCTTCGCCGCTCGCTGGGCCAGGGTCCTGAAATCAAAGCAAGAAACACGATCAGAATTATCGAAGAAAGAATCAAGACAAAGTTAAAGAAGATACAAAACTTCAAGTCCTTACTCCTGTTCCTCGTCGTCGTCGTCGTCGCTCAGGGCGGAGAAGTCGAACGCCACCTGAGGCGCGTCCGCGCGAGGAGCGGGAGGAGAAGGCTCCCTCGGGCGCTTGGCGGTCCCCGGGGCTGGGGGCTGCGAAGACCCGGTCCCTGTGGACGCCGAGGCCCGGGGAGCAGGCGGGGCAGCCGCTCCGCTCTGTGAAGACCCTCCTCCACTTGGCGCTGACGTGCGGGGCGCCGCCGCCGTAGCCTGTGTGCGGGGCGCCTCCGCCGCGGTTGGTGCGCCGGGCGCTCCCGTCGCGGCTTGACTCCCCCGGGTAGCTCGCGCCGCCCGGCGAGTTGGTTGTTGTCGGGGCGCCTGCGCCCTCGTCCCCGTCGTCGCCTTGCGGAGACGCTTCAGCGGAGATCGCCTGGGACTTGCCCGAGGCAGGGAGGTCTCCGATGACGAAGAGAGGTCGTCGTTGTAGAGCCCCAGTGACCCATCGGAGTCCTCGCCGGCCCCGGCGTCCTCCTCCTCCTCCTCCTCCTCGGCCGGCTCGCTGGGCCCAGCGCCCTGCCCTGCAGCCGTGCTCCCTCTGGCGCCTCCGCCCCCTCCGGCGCCACCGCTCCTTCCGGCGCCTCTGTTTCCTCCGGCAACCTCGCCCCTTGCCGCGGCCTCGGTCACAACTCCGGGGATCCCGGCGTGTCTCAAAGAAGGGACCCCGGCGAGCTCGTCGGGCGGAAGCTTCAGCAGCCTGCGGATCTCCGCCTCCTCTGCTTGGCAGGACGCTTCCGCAGCCTCTGCCTCTTCAACCGTGAAGCCGAACTCTCCTGCCGCTGCAGCTGCGGCGGCCTCTTCTACCCGAGAAGCTATATAAGCAATCTCCCGGTCGGTGGTGTCCCGGGTGAGCCCCTTGATCTCATCTTTGTTCTTCGGCACCTCCACCAGGTTGTCGAAGAAGCTCATGATGGCATCTGGCTTGGGCGGTATCCATGTGCGGTCCACGCCATGCGAGTCGCATGCGGGCATCATTGCGCGTAGGGGATCCCGAGCCGTGCTGTTGCAGAGGGGCACCACTCCCCGGGGAGCTCTGAACCACTCAGGGTGGGCCGGGTCGTGCTTAAAAAGTTCCCGGACCATCCCCTTCAGCTCCAGCGACGTGAAGTTGAAGTTTAGCCCTGGGCGCAGTCTCATTATGTCCGCCGCGTTGCCGTACTCCCATGCTGGCCTCTTCCTATCCTGTAGGGGGGCGATGCGGCGGCGGAGGAAGTCTGCTCCCACTTCTCCCATGGTCAGCCTGGCTACTCGGAGACGAAGGATTCTGACAAGGGCGACGTTGAGCTTGATGTCGTCCGAGTCCAGCTCGCTCCAGTCTCTGCCGCGCACTATGGCAGTTGTGCGCGGCGCGGTGAAGGGCTGCGGCTCGTCCTCTACTATCCAGCAACAGTCCGCGCGCCACTCCTCCCACTTGCCGCGGAGCTCCCCTTGCAGATAGGACTCCTTCTTGTTCAAGCGGAAGACCCAAGAGATTCCTCCGGAGAGGGGAGCGCCGGCCTCTACTCTAGGCGTAAAGAAATGCCTAAACAGCGCTACATTTGGATAGATCCCAATATAGTTTTTGCACAGATGTGCGAAAGGGTGAAGTCTAGAAGGTGGAGGTTGTAGGTGTTCATGATGTCACAGAAGAATTCAGAAAAGGGGGGACAAAGGCCGCAGTGGAAGAAAACAGCGAAGAAGTAGTACCCGCCGGGGTAGATGTCCTTGGCGGCGGCGGGATAGGCTCTGGTTCGGGGGTGCGCCTTGGTCTCCTTGGCCCAGAACAAGTAGTACTTGTTCCAGAGCTCCCACGCGCTGAGCCTCGGCGAGAAGACGACGTTCCTCTTCCGCAGCAGAGCAAGCCTCGCCGCCTGCTCAGATTTCTCCTTCTTGGTCTTCTCCGCCTTCGCCTTCTCGGTCTTCGGGGCCATGGCGGAGGCGGCGAGGGAAGGGGAGCGAGGAGTACGGCGGCGCCGCAGATGCAAGAGACGGCGGAGGAGGTGTGGAGGCGGAGCGCAAAGGGGAATTTCTGGAGATGGAAGAAGAAGCAATGAAAGCGTAGGAGGGGAACCGCTCCTGCTTCCTCTGCTTTTATGGGGAAGTGGGGGACGTTTCGCTCTTTCCATTAAAAGAACGTGGCCACGTCCCCTCCCACGACGCCGCAATCGACGCGTGCCGTTACGGAGGGACGCGGCGGATGCGGAAGTGGATTCGGCGTGCCGTGGGCCACGCGTGCCCGTGCACTGTTTTGGGCCTGGCCCAACAGCGCTCGGCACCGTGTGTGGCCCAGGCCCGGGGGCTCCTGTCGGTGTACTAAGGTAGGGGTACCTCAGTACCTCAACTTGTGCACGGGCAGTAGTAGCTTCCCGCGGCGGGGCCTACCACGTGCTTGCCGGAGACCTTTCTGCTCCATATAAAGCCATTCAAAAACAAAGTATACAAGACAGAAGATAAAGGCCCCGACAAGCTGAGCTTGCCGGGAAGGCCATCTCTGGCTCGAGATCATCATGTTAACACAAGGCCCTGGCAAGAGGAGCTTGCCAGGAAGATCAGAAGACTGTATCTAGAAGACAAGCCTCGGCGCACTCTGCGCCCCGGTAAGGCCCGGGGAGCGACAAGCTTCCCGGCCCGACAAGCTCAAGTCCCCGGCAAGGTGCTTGCCGGGGGAAGTCTGCACTGTGTGCCCGCGCTCCAGCACATCGGTCCACGCGTCGCCCTGGGGCCATTCCAGGGACGCGTGGCGGATGGCTGTGTAGCCTGGGGGACACGGTGGCACTCCACGGTGACGAAGCTATCGCCGTGGCAAACGGAGACGCAAGGGCGGGCGCTTTTGGGGTCGACGGTGATGGGCATTTAATGCCCTTGTCCCCCACTGTCAAAGTAGGTGATGACCACTGTTCCCGCACTTTTACAACTACCACCAAAGTTACATTTTTACCCCTTTCTCCTACGTTGACACCTGTCGGTGACCCCTTGAGCTATAAAAGGAGGCCCATGCGCAACGTAGAAAGGGTTCGGAACCTAGATCGCTCATTCGCTTGGTGTAGCTAGTTCTTCAAGCTCCAAGCTCCCCAACTCAATACAATCAAGCAGGAGTAGGGTTTTACGCATCCATTGCTGCCCGAACCTGGGTAAACTGCCCGCGTGTTCATCTCGATCTGCTCTTTGTGCTCCCTCCGCTCCCTTACCGCACGAACAAGGGGCTCCGGTCCCATAGGTGCTCGTGGTGGACAGTTTCCCCCGACAACTTGCTGTACAAAATGGACAATCTCTTTCAAGGTATCAGGGTTTCGGACGAAAACTCATATGTTACAAAGGCATTGCATTTTTTGAACTTGTTTGAACTCCAGACTTTTTGTGTTCTCAAAATGCACCATTCAAATCCACATCATCAATTATCAACCCTTCCTGAATTCATTTGGTATTTTTCATTCTTTTACTGATTTATTTTGAGAGAGCAAAATGACCGTGAAATTGAAAAGCACTACAAAATGAACTCTGAAAAGGTTGAAACTTGGCATGGTATCATCATTTCACCGACATGGCATGTGCGAAAAAGTAGGGAGTGTCACGGCAAAAACTGGATGGACTTCGTGTACAAAATGGACAATCTCTTTCGAGGTATCAAGGTTTCAGACGAAAACTCATATGTTACAAAGGCATTGCATTTTTTTGAACTTATTTGAACTCCAGACTTTTTGTGTGTTCAAAATGCACCATTCAAATCCACGTCATCAATTATCAACCCTTTCTGAATTCATTTGGTATTTTTCATTCATTTACTTAAATATTTTAGAGCTAAATGACCGTGAAATTGAAAAGCACTACAAAATGAAATCTGAAAAGGTTGAAACTTGGCATGGTATCATCATTTCACCCACATGGAATGTGCAAAAAAGTAGAGAGGGTGACGGCAAAAACTGGATGCACTTTGTGTACAAAATAGACAATCTCTTTCGACGTATCAAGGTTTCGGACGAAAACTCATATGTTACAAAGGCATTGCATTTTTTTGAACTTATTTGAACTC
The DNA here is from genome assembly GCA_902687465.1 of Secale cereale. Lineage (NCBI taxonomy): Eukaryota > Viridiplantae > Streptophyta > Magnoliopsida > Poales > Poaceae > Secale > Secale cereale. The sequence goes on from LR738715.1 coordinate 897,989,905, forward strand.
CAGATTTTTGTGTGTTCACAATGCACCATTCAAATCCACATCATCAATTGTCAACCCTTTCTGAATTCATTTGGTATTTTTCATTCATTTACTGATTTGTTTTGAGAGCTAAATGACCGTGAAATTGAAAAGCACTACAGAATGAACTCTGAAAAGGTTGAAACTTGGCATGGTATCGACATTTCACCCACATGGCATGTGTAAAAAAGTAGAGAGTGTCACGGCAAAAACTGGATGCACTTCCTGTACAAAATGGACAATCTCTTTCAAGGTATCAGGGTTTCGGACGAAAACTCATATGTTACAAAGGCATTGCATTTTTTGAACTTGATTGAACTCCAGACTTTTTGTGCTCTCAAAATGCACCATTCAAATCCACATCATCAATTATCAACCCTTCCTATATTCATTTGGTATTTTTCATTCATTTACTGATTTGTTTTGAGAGAGCAAAATGACCGTGAAATTGAAAAGCACTACAAAATGAAATCTGAAAAGGTTGAAACTTGGCATGGTATCATCATTTCACCCAGATGGCATGTGCAAAAAAGTAGGGAGTGTCACGACAAAAACTGGATGGACTTTGTGTACAAAATGGACAATCTCTTTCGAGGTATCAGGGTTTCGCACGAAAACTCATATGTTACAAAAGGCATTGCATTTTTTGAACTTGTTTGAACTCCAGACTTTTTGTGTGTTCAAAATGCACCATTCAAATCCACATCACAAATTATCAACCCTTTCTGAATTCATTTTGTATTTTTCATTCATTTACTAATTTGTTTTGAGAGAGCAAAATGACCGTGAAATTGAAAAGCACTACAAAATGAACTCTGAAAATGTTGAAACTTGGCATGGTATCATCATTTCACCCACATGGCATGTGCAAAAAAAGTAGAGAGTGTCACGGCAAAAACTGGATGGACTTTGTGTACAAAATGGACAATCTCTTTCGAAGTATCAGGGTTTCGGACAAAAACTCATATGTTACAAAGGCATTGCATTTTTTTGAACTTATATGAACTCCAGACTTTTTGTGTCTTCAAAATACACCATTCAAATCCACATCATCATTTATCAACCCATTATGAATTCATTTGGTATTTTTCATTCATTTACTGATTTGTTTTGAGAGAGCAAAATGACCGTGAAATTGAAAAGCACTACAAAATGAACTCTGAAAAGGTTGAAACTTGGCATGGTATCATCATTTCACCCACATGGCATGTGCAAAAAAGTAGAGAGGGTCACGGCAAAAACTGGATGCACTTCGTGTACAAAATAGGCAATCTCTTTCGACGTATCAAGGTTTCGGACGAAAACTCATATGTTACAAAGGCATTGCATTTTTTTGAACTTATTTGAACTCCAGATTTTTGTGTGTTCACAATGCACCATTCAAATCCACATCATCAATTGTCAACCCTTTCTGAATTCATTTGTTATTTTTCATTCATTTACTGATTTGTTTTGAGCGCTAAATGACCGTGAAATTGAAAAGCACTACAGAATGAACTCTGAAAAGGTTGAAACTTGGCATGGTATAGTCATTTCACCCACATGGCATGTGCAAAAAAGTAGAGAGTGTCACGGCAAAAACTGGATGCACTTCCTGTACAAAATGGACAATCTCTTTCGAGGTATCAGGGTTTCGGACGGAAACTCATATGTTACAAAGGCATTGCATTTTTTGAACTTGTTTGAACTCCAGACTTTTTGTGTGTTCAAAATGCACCATTCAAATCCACATCACAAATTATCAACCCTTTCTGAATTCATTTGGTATTTTTCATTCATTTACTGATTTGTTTTGAGAGAGCAAAATGACCGTGAAATTGAAAAGCACTACAAAATGAACTCTGAAAATGTTGAAACTTGGCATGGTATCATCATTTCACCCACATGGCATGTGCAAAAAAAGTAGAGAGTGTCACGGCAAAAACTGGATGGACTTCGTGTACAAAATGGACAATCTCTTTCGAGGTATCAGGGTTTCGGACAAAAACTCATATGTTACAAAGGCATTGCATGTTTTTTGAACTTATTTGAACTCCATACTTTTTGTGTCTTCAAAATACGCCATTCAAATCCACATCATCAATTATCAACCCATTCTGAATTCATTTGGTATTTTTCATTCATTTACTGATTTGTTTTGAGAGAGCAAAATGACCGTGAAATTGAAAAGCACTACAAAATGAACTCTGAAAAGGTTGAAACTTGGCATGCTATCATCATTTCACCCACATGGCATGTGCAAAAAAGTAGAGAGGGTCACGGCAAAAACTGGATGCACTTCGTGTACAAAATAGGCAATCTCTTCCGACGTATCAAGGTTTCGGACGAAAACTCATATGTTACAAAGGCATTGCATTTTTTTGAACTTATTTGAACTCCAGATTTTTGTGTGTTCACAATGCACCATTCAAATCCACATCATCAATTGTCAACCCTTTTTGAATTCATTTGTTATTTTTAATTCATTTACTGATTTGTTTTGAGAGCTAA
>LR738715.1:897998178-898027395 GCA_902687465.1 Secale cereale
ATCATCAATTATCAACCCTTTCTTAATTCATTTGGTATTTTTCATTCATTTACTGATTTGTTTTGAGAGAGCAAAATGACCGTGAAATTGAGAAGCACTACAAAATGAACTCTGAAAAGGTTGAAACTTGGCATGCTATCATCATTTCACCCGCATGGCATGTGTAAAAAAGTAGGGAGTGTCACGGCAAAAACTGGATGGACTTCGTGTACTGAATGGACAATCTCTTTCGAGGTATCAAGGTTTCGGACGAAAGCTCATATGTTACAAAGGCATTGCATTTTTTTGAACTTATTTGAACTCCAGACTTTTTGTGTGTTCAAAATGCACCATTCAAATCCACATCATCAATTATCAACCCTTTCTGAATTCATTTGGTATTTTTCATTCATTTACTTAAATATTTTAGAGCTAAATGTCCTTGAAATTGTAAAGCACTACAAAATGAAATATGAAAAGGTTGAAACTTGGCATGGTATCATCATTTCACCCACATGGCATGTGCAAAAAAGTAGAGAGGGTCACGACAAAAACTGGATGCACTTCGTGTACAAAATAAACAATCTCTTTTGACGTATCAAGATTTCAGACGAAAACTCGTATGTTACAAAGGCATTGCATTTTTTTGAACTTATTTGAACTCCAAATTTTTGTGTGTTCACAATGCACTATTCAAATCCACATCATCAATTGTCAACCCTTTTTGAATTCATTTGTTATTTTTCATTCATTTACTGATTTGTTTTGAGAGAGCAAAATGACCGTGAAATTGAAAAGCACTACAAAATGAACTTTGAAAAGGCTGAAACTTGGCATGGTATCATCATTTCACCCACATAGCATGTGCAAAAAAGTAGAGAGTGTCACGGCAAAAACTGGATGGACTTCGTGTACAAAATGGACAATCTCTATCGAGGTATCAGGGTTTCGGACGAAAACTCATATGTTACAAAGGCATTCCATTTTTTTGAACTTATTTGAACTCCATACTTTTTGTGTGTTCAAAATGCACCATTGAAATCTACATCATCAATTATCAACCCTTTCTGAATTCATTTGGTATTTTTCATTCATTTACTGATTTGTTTTGAGAGAGCAAAATGACCATGAAATTGAAAAGCACTACAAAATGATCTCTGAAAAGGTTGAAACTTGGCATGGTATCATCATTTCACCCAAATGGCATGTGCAAAAAAGTAGAGATTGTCACGGCAAAAACTGGATGCACTTCGTGTACAAAATAGACAAACTCGTTCGACGTATCAATGTTTCGGACGAAAACTCATATGTTACAAAGGCATTGCATTTTTTTAAACTTATTTGAACTCCAGACTTTTTGCGTGTTCACAATGCACCATTACAATCCACATCATCAATTTTCAACCGTTTCTGAATTCATTTGTTATTTTTCATTCATTTACTGATTTGTTTTGAGAGTAAATGAACGTGAAATTGAAAAGCACTACAAAATGAACTCTGAAAAGGTTAAAACTTGGCATGATATCGTCATTTCACCCACATGGCATGTGCAAAAAATAAGAGAGTGTCACGGCAAAAACTGGATGGACTTCGTGTACAAAATGGACAATCTCTTTCGAGGTATCAATGTTTCGGACAAAAACTCATATGTTACAAAGGCATTGCATTTTTTTGAACTTATTTGAACTCCAGACTTTTTGTGTGTTCAAAATGCACCATTCAAATCCACATCATCAATTATCAACCCTTTCTGAATATATTTGGTATTTTTGATTCATTTATTTAAATATTTTAGAGCAAAATGACCGTGAAATTGAAAAGCACTACAAAATGAACTCTGAAAAGGTTGAAACTTGGCATGGTTTCATCATTTCACCCACATGGCATGTGCAAAAAAGTAGAGAGTGTCACGGCAAAAACTGGATGCACTTCGTGTACAAAATAGACAATCTCTTTCGACGTATCAAGGTTTCGGACGAAAACTCATATGTTACAAAGGCATTGCATTTTTTTTAAACTTATTTTAACTCCAAATTTTTGTGTGTTCACAATGCACCATTCAAATCCACATCATCAATTGTCAACCCTTTCTGAATTCATTTGGTATTTTTCATTCATTTACTTAAATATTTTAGAGCTAAATGACCTTGATATTGAAAAGCACTACAAAATGAAATCTGAAAAGGTTGAAACTTGGCATGGTATCATCATTTCACCCACATGGCATGTGCAAAAAAGTAGAGAGGGTCACGGCAAAAACTGGATGCACTTTGTGTACAAAATAGACAATCTCTTTCGACGTATCAAGGTCTCGGACGAAAACTCATATGTTACAAAGGCATTGCATTTTTTAAACTTATTTGAACTCCAGACTTTTTGCGTGTTCACTATGCACCATTCAAATCCACATCATCAATTGTCAACCCTTTCTGAATTTTTTGTTGTTTTTCATTCATTTACTGATTTGTTTTGAGAGCTAAATTACCGTGAAATTGAAAAGCACTACAAAATGAACTCTGAAAGGGTTAAAACGTGGCATGGTATCGTTATTTCACCCACATGGCATGTGCAAAAAAGTAGTGAGTGTCACGGCAAAAACTGGATGCACTTCCTGTACAAAATGGACAATCTCTTCCGAGGTATCAGGGTTTCGGACGAAAACTCATATGTTACAAAGGCATTGCATTTTTTTGAACTTGTTTAAACTCCAGACTTTTTCTGTGTTCAAAATGCACCATTCTAATCCATATCATCAATTATCAACCCTTTCTGAATTCACTTGGTATTTTTCATTCATTTACTGATTTGTTTTGAGAGAGCAAAATGACCGTGAAATTGAAAAGCACTACAAAATGAACTCTGAAAAGGTTGAAACTTGGCATGGTATCATCATTTTACCCACATGGCATGTGCAAAAAAGTAGAGAGTGTCATGGCAAAAACTGTATGGACTTCGTGTACAAAATGGACAATCTCTTTCGAGGTATCAGGGTTTCGGACGAAAACTCATATGTTACAAAGGCATTGCATTTTTTTGAACTTGTTTGAACTTCATACATATTGTGTGTTCAAAATGCACCATTCAAATCAACATCATCAATTATCATCTCTTTCTTAATTCATTTGGTATTTTTCATTCATTTACTGATTTGTTTTGAGAGAACAAAATGACCGTGAAATTGAAAAGCGCTACAAAATGAACTCTGAAAAGGTTGAAACTTGGCATGGTATCATCATTTCACCCGCATGGCATGTGCAAAAAAGTAGGGAGTGTCACGGCAAAAACTGGATGGACTTCGTGTACAAAATGGACAATCTCTTTCGAGGTATTAAGGTTTCGGACGAAAACTCATATGTTACAAAGGCATTGCATTTTTTTGAACTTATTTGAACTCCAGACTTTTTGTTTGTTCAAAATGCACCATTCAAATCCACATCATCAATTATCAACCCTTTCTGAATTCATTTGGTATTTTTCATTCATTTACTGATTTGTTTTGAGAGAGCAAAATGACCGTGAAATTGAAAAGCACTACAAAATGAACTCTGAAAAGGATGAAACTTGGCATGGTATCATCATTTCACCCACATAGCATGTGCAAAAAAGTAGAGAGTGTCACGGAAAAAACTGGATGGACTTCGTGTACAAAATGGACAATCTCTATCGAGGTATCAGGGTTTCGGACGAAAACTCATATGTTACAAAGGCATTCCATTTTTTTGAACTTATTTGGACTCCAGACTTTTTGTGTGTTCAAAATGGACCATTCAAATCCACATCATCAATTATCAACCCTTTCTGAATTCATTTGGTATTTTTCATTCATTTACTGATTTGTTTTGAGAGAGCAAAATGACCGTGAAATTGAAAAGCACTACAAAATGAACTTTCAAAAGGTTGAAACTTGGCATGGTATCATCATTTCACCCACATAGCATGTGCAAAAAAGTAGAGAGTGTCACGGCAAAAAATGGATGGACTTCGTGTACAAAATGGACAATCTCTATCGAGGTATCAGGGTTTCGGACGAAAACTCGTATGTTACAAAGGCATTCCATTTTTTTGAACTTATTTGAACTCCAGACTTTTTGTGTGTTCAAAATGCACCATTCAAATCCACATCATCAATTATCAACCCTTTCTGAATTCATTTGGTATTTTTCATTCATTTACTTAAATATTCTAAAGCTAAATGACCTTGAAATTGAAAAGCACTACAAAATGAAATCTGAAAAGGATGAAACTTGGCATGGTATCATCATTTCACCCACATGGAATGTGCAAAAAAGTAGAGAGGGTCACGGCAAAAATTGGATGCACTTCGTGTACAAAATAGACAATCTCTTTCGACGTATCAAGGTTTCGGACGAAAACTCATATGTTACAAAGGCATTGCATTTTTTTGAACTTATTTGAATTCCAAATTTTTGTGTGTTCACAATGCACCATTCAAATCCACATCATCAATTGTCAACCCTTTCTGAATTCATTTGGTATTTTTCATTCATTTACTTAAATATTCTAAAGCTAAATGACCTTGAAATTGAAAAGCACTACAAAATGAAATCTGAAAAGGTTGAAACTTGGCATGGTATCATCATTTCACCCACATGGCATGTGCAAAAAAGTAGAGAGGGTCACGACAAAAACTGGATGCACTTCGTGTACAAAATAGACAATCTCTTTCAACGTATCAAGGTTTCGGACAAAAACTCATATATTACAAAGGCATTGCATTTTTTTGAACTCCAAATTTTTGTGTGTTCACAATGCACCATTCAAATCCACGTCATCAATTGTCAACCCTTTCTGAATTCATTTGTTATTTTTCATTCATTTACTGATTTGTTTTGAGAGCTAAATGATCGTGAAATTGAAAAGCACTACAAAATGAACTCTGAAAAGGTTGAAACTTGGCATGGAATCGTCATTTCACCCACATGGCATGTGCAAAAAAGTAGAGAGTGTCACGACAAAAACTGGATGCACTTCCTGTACAAAATGGACAATCTCTTTCGAGGTATCAGGGTATCGGACGAAAACTCATATGTTACAAAGGCATTGCATTTTTTCGAACTTGTTTGAAGTCCAGACTTTTTGTGTGTTCAAAATGCACCACTCAAATCCACATCATCAATTATCAACCCTTTCTGAATTCATTTGGTATTTTTCATTCATTTACTGATTTGTTTTGAGAGAGCAAAATGACCGTGAAATTGTAAAGCACTACAAAATTAACTCTGAAAAGGTTGAAACTTGGCTTGGTATCATCATTTCACCCACATAGCATGTGCAAAAAAGTAGAGAGTGTCACGGCAAAAACTGGATGGACTTCGTGTACAAAATGGACAATCTCTTTCGAGGTATCAGGGTTTCAGACGAAAACTCATATGTTACAAAGGCATTGCATTTTTTTGAACTTATTTGAACTCCAGACTTTTTGTGTGTTCAAAATGCACCATTCAAATCCACATCATCAATTATAAACCCTTTCTGAATTCATTTGGTATTTTTCATTCATTTACTGATTTGTTTTGAGAGAGCAAAATGACCGTGAAATTGAAAAGCACTACAAACTGAACTCTGAAAAGGTTGAAACTTAGCATGGTATCATCATTTCACCCACATGGCATGTGCAAAAAAGTAGAGATTGTCACAGCAAAAACTGGATGCACTTCGTGTACAAAATAGACAATCTCGTTCGACGTATCAAGGTTTCGGACGAAAACTCAGATGTTACAAAGGCATTGCATTTTTTTAAACTTATTTGAACTCCAGACTTTTTGCGTGTTCACAATGCACAATTCAAATCCACATCATCAATTGTCAACCCTTTCTGAATTCATTTGTTATTTTTCATTCATTTACTGATTTGTTTTGAGAGCTAAATGACCGTGAAAATGAAAAGCACTACAAAATGAACTCTGAAAAGGTTAAAACTTGGCATGATATCGTCATTTCACCCACATGGCATGTGCAAAAAATAAGAGAGTGTCACGGCAAAAACTGGATGGACTTCGTGTACAAAATGGACAATCTCTTTCGAGGTATCAATGTTTCGGACGAAAACTCATATGTTGGAAAGGCATTGCATTTTTTTGAACTTATTTGAACTCCAGACTTTTTGTGTGTTCAAAATGCACCATTCAAATCCGCATCATTAATTATCAACCCTTTCTGAATTCATTTGCTATTTTTCATTCATTTACATAAATATTTTAGAGCTAAATGACCGTGAAATTGAAAAGCACTACAAAATGAAATCTGAAAAGGTTGAAACTTGGCATGGTATCATCATTTCACCCACATGGCATGTGCAAAAAAGTAGAGAGGGTCACGGCAAAAACTGGATACACTTCGTGTACAAAATAGACAATCTCTTTCGACGTATCAAGGTTTCGGACGAAAACTCATATGTTACAAAGGCATTGCATTTGTTTGAATTTATTTGAACTCAAATTTTTTGTGTGTTCACAATGCACCATTAAAATCCACATCATCAATTATCAACCCTTTCTGAATTCATTTGGTATTTTTCATTCATTTACTGATTTGTTTTGAGAGAGCAAAATGACCGTGAAATTGAAAAGCACTACAAAATTGTCGGGGGAAACTGTCCTCCCACGAGCACCTATGGGACCGGAGCCCCTTCTACGTTGCGGTAAGGGAGCGGAGGGAGCACGGAGAGCAGATCGAGGAGCGCACGCGGGCAGTTTACCCAGGTTCCGGCCGCGCGGACGCGTAAAACCCTACTCCTGCCTTAGGTTGTATTGGGTTCTTGAGATCGGGAGCTTGAAGAGCTACAGTACTAGCTACACCGAGCGAGAGAGTTTTCTAGGTTCTGAACCCCCTCTACGTTGTGCATGGGCCTCCTTTTATAGCTCAAAGGGGTCACCGACAGGTGTCAACGTAGAGGAGGGTAAAAGTGTAAATTTGGTGGTAGTTGTAACAGTGTGTGAATAGTGCATGAACAGTGGATGAACAGTGGTCTTCACCTAACCTTGACAGTGGGGGATAAGGGCATTAAATGCCCGTCGCCGTCGACCCCAAAAGCGCCCGTCCATGCTTCTCCATTCGCCACGGCGGTAGCCTCGTCACCGTGGCTTGCCACCGTGTGCCCCAGGCTGCACAGCCATCCGCCACGCGTCCCTGGAAGGGTCCCAGGGCGACGTGTGGGCAGATGAGCTGGAGCGCGGGCACACAGCATAGTTTTCCCCGGCAAGCACCTTGCCGGGGCAATGATCTTGCCGGGCCCGTGCCGGGCCCGGAAGCTTGTCGCTCTTCGGGTCCTACTGTTGCGCATGATGCGCCGAGGCATCTCTTGAGATGTGTGTTCCTTGGTCTTCCTGGCAAGCCCCACTTGCCACGGTCTTGTGTTAAAGTGATAACCTTGAGCCTGGTGCGGCCTTCCCGGCAAGCTCCTCTTGCCGGGGCCTCGATCTTCCGACTGGTATACTTTGTTCTTGAATGGCTTTATAGGGACCAGAAAGGTTTCCGGCAAGCACGTGGTAAGCCCTGCCACGGGAAGCTGCTACCGCCCGTGCACAAGTTGGGGTACTAAGGTACCCCTATCTTAGTACACCGACAGGAGCCCCCGGGCCTGGGCCACACACGGTGCCGAGCGCTGTTGGGCCAGGCCCAAAACAGTGCACGGGCACACGCAGCCCACGGCAAGCCGTATCCCCTTCTGTATCCGCCGCATCCCTCCCTAACGGCACGCGTCGATTGTGGCGTCGTGGGAGAGATCGTGGCCTGTTCTTTAATGGGAAATGCGGAACGTCCCCCACTTCCCCCTTAAAAGCAGAGGAAGCAGGGGCAGTTCCCTCCATCGTCTTCATTGCGTCTTCATTCTCCAGAAACCTCCGCTGCTTCTTGCCTCCGCCCCTCCTCCGCCGTCTTCCGCATCCGCGGCGCCGTCGAGCTCCTCGCTTCTTCCCTCGCCGCCCCCGCCATGGCTCCGAAGAGCGACAAGGCGAAAAGCGACAAGGCCAAGAACGACAAGGCCAAGAAGGAGAAGTCCGAGCAGGCGGCGAAGCTGGCCGCCCTGCGGAAGAGGTGCGTGGTCTTCGCGCCGAGGCTTGGCGCGAGGGAGCTGCGGAACAAATATTATTTGTTCTGGGCGAGGGAGACCAAAGCTCATCCCCGCACCAGAGCCTTCCCCGCCGCCGCCAAAGATATGTTCCCCGGCGGGTACTTCTTCTTCGCTGCATTTTTCCACTGTGGTCTGTGCCCTCCGTCATCGGAGTTCTTTTGTGATATCATGAACACATATGGCCTCCACCTCCTAGATTTCACCCCCAACGCCATCCTTACGATGGCCGTTTTCGCACATCTGTGCGAAAACTATGTTGGGGTTCATCCCAATGTAGCTCTTTTCCGCCATTTCTTTATGCCTAGAGTAGAGGCTGGCGCTCCCCTCTCCGGCGGCATCTCCTGGATCTTCAGGCTGAACAAGAAGGACTCGTACCTGAAGGGAGAGCTCCGCGGCAAGTGGGAGGAATGGAGAGCTGATTGGTGCTGGGTGGTGGAGGATAAGCCGGAGCCCTTCACCGCGCCGCGCACAACTGCCATAGTGCGCGGCAGGGATTGGAGCGAATTGGCGCCGGAGGACAACAAGCTTAGTATCGCCCTTATCAGGATTATTCGCCTCCGGGTAGCCAATCTGACTATCGGAGAGGTTGGGGCAGATTTCCTCCGCCGCCGCATCGCCCCTTTACAAGAAAGGAAAAGGGCCGCCTGGGAATTCGGCAATGCGGCGGACATCATGAGGCTGCGCCCTGGATTAAACTATAACTTCGCTGCCTTGGAGTTGAAGGGGATGGTCCGAGAGCTCTTCAAGCATGACCCGAACCATCCGGAGTGGTTCAGACCTTCCCGGGGAGTGGTGCCGCTGTGCAACAGTACCGCCCGTGATTCCTTGCGCGCGATGATGCCTGCGTGCGACTCCCATGGCGTCGCCCCCACTTGGATAGAGCCTCCGCCGGATACTGTGCTGTCCTTCTTTGATAACTTGGTCGAGACGCCCCGCAACGCCGAGGAGAACAGGGGTCTCACCCGGGCCACTACGGCGCGGGATATAGCTTACATCGCCTCCAGGATGGAGGAGGCCGCCACAGCTGCGGCGGCAGGCGACTTTGGATACACTATGGATGAGGCACAGGCCGCGGACGCGGTGAGCCAAGTAGAGGAGGCGGAAATCCTCAAGCTGCTCAAGCTTCCCCCCGAGGAGTTTGCCGGGGTGCCTTCCGTGAGGTTCGCCGGGACGAGCGAGGTTGCCGGAGGGAGCGAGGTCGCCGGAGAGAGCGAGGTCGCCGGACATGGCGCTGAGTCCAGCGGGCCTGCCGAGGAGGAGGACGCCGAAGCTGACGGGCATTTAATGCCCTTGTCCCCCACTGTCAAGGTTAGGTGAAGACCACTGTTCATGCACTGTTCATGCACTATTCACACACTGTTACAACTACCACCAAATTTACACTTTTACCCTCCTCTACGTTGACACCTGTCGGTGACCCCTTTGAGCTATAAAAGGAGGCCCATGCACAACGTAGAGGGGGTTCGGAACCTAGACAACTCTCTCGCTCGGTGTAGCTAGTACTGTAGCTCTTCAAGCTCCCGATCTCAAGAACCCAATACAACCTAAGGCAGGAGTAGGGTTTTACGCGTCCGCGCGGCCCGAACCTGGGTAAACTGCCTGCGTGCGCTCCTCGATCTGCTCTCCGTGCTCCCTCCGCTCCCTTACCGCAACGTAGAAGGGGCTCCAGTCCCATAGGTGCTCGTGGGGAAACTGTCCTCCCACGAGCACCCCCGACGAGCTACTTGCTCCGCCCTCCCCGCCAAGGGTGAGCTCCCCGGCGAGGGAGAACGATCTGCCAAGGACCGGTACTCCGCCAAGGGCGAGTACCCCGCCAAGGGTGAGCAGCCCAACAAGGGTGAGCACCCCGCCAAGGGAGGGCGCGGGCGGCCCTCCGCCAGCAGGGGCCACTGCTCCGCTGCCAAGGGAGAATTCCCCGGCGAGGGACCCTGTCATTGAAGAGATCCGTGAAGGTAAGTCTTGCAACTTCTTCTTCTTGGATCCTTCTTTTTTGGATATTTGCTTGACTTTTTTCTTTTCTTTTTCTTTTGTTAGATCCTCCTGCCCCAGAGCGGATGGAAACGGAGACCACCGCTGAGGAGGAGGTGCGCGGCGACGGCGGCAACGCCACTGCCGCTGAGGGAACGGCGGGAACTGGCGAGCCGGTCGTCGAAGAGACCGCCCCTGCCACCGACGCCGCGGCTGAGGAAGGGACCGGCGACCAAACTGCTGGCCCGGAGGCCGCAGATGCACCGGACGCTGCACCGGCCACCGACCGTTCCGCCTCCGCGGAGCGGTCAGGTGTCTACTTGAAGGCCGCCAACGGGGTCTTCATACAAGTCCCGTGGGCGTCCTCGTCTCGAGCGCCCGCGGAGGGAGAGACCTTTGACGGAGAGGTCCTCGCCTCCGCCGGCTTGAAGATCGTCGAAGCGCCCGGCGACAGCGACGAGCCTGAAGAGGAAGGACTCCTTCGCCGGCTCCTGGCTTTGTACCGGGCCAGGCAGGCAAAGCTGGAGTCCAGGGAGGCTCTCGCCGCCCAGGCTGGAGCAGATTTGGAGAAGCGCGCCGCGGAGCACCGTGCCGCCAACAAGGCGGCCCTCCGCAACTTGGCGGAGGAGCGCGAGGAGCTTTCCGGGGCGCATCAAGCCTTCCTCCTGGAGAAGGCTGAGGCAGAATAGCAGCAGCGGCTGGCCGCCGAGGAGTTGTCTCAGCGGGAGGGAGCGCTCAACCAGCGGAAGGTCGACCTCGACAGCCACGAGGACGACCTCACCGCCCGAGAGCAAGCCATTGCCGGGGCCTTGAAGGAGGCGAAGGCCGCCGCAGCCGCCGTGGAGACTGCCAAGAAGGTGCTGGAGGCCAGAGTGAAGCAGCTGGAGTTGTTCCTGAAGGCAAGCGAGGACAGAGTCACCGCGCTCAATGTGGAGCGGGAGAAAGACGCCCACACCAACTCTGAGTTGCAGGTACGCCTCTCCGAGAAGGGCACCGAGCTTGCTGCCGCCAAGGATTCCATTGCTGACTTAGAGTTGAAGGTCTCCACTCTGACTGATTCGCTCGACGCCGCCCGGGACCGCGAGACGAAGCTGAAGGACGAGCTCCGCAAGGAGCGGAACTTGGTGGAGAGCGCCGCCGTCTCAGCGAACAACCTCCGCTGCCAATATTGACAAGGAGATGGTGGCGCTGAGGGCGGAGCATCTCGCGTACTCCCCGGACGAGAATCTCCCCCACAGCGCCAAGTTAAGTCTGTTCTTCAGGGGAATAGCGCCGGCGCTCGCGAGGCTGCAGGAGAAGATCCCCGTGCAGCTGGCCGACGAGGCGCGTCGGCTCTGCATGGGCACCTTGGAGCGTGTCTTGACAAAAATCGTCTACCGCAACCCCGGCATCAACCTCGTCAACGTCCTCCGCACCTTGCCGGCCGAAGCTGATCAGGAGGCGTTGAAAGCGCAGGTTGCCCACATCGTCGCCATGGTGAACAAGATCACAAGGCGTGAAGGCGACCGCGTAGATTAGATTTCTTTCTTTCTGTTTCCCTTGCCGCTGCAAGGCATGTTATGGACAAGAATCTATTAGTATTACGGCAAGTTATCTTTGTAATATACAATCTTATTTTGATCAGTCAATGCAGTGTTATCTCCCTTGCTTTTGGTCCTCCACTTTGTATGCTTTTTACCCTACGCTTTCAGGGGACTTGTCGGCAAGGGGCCTCTTGCCGCGAGCGCCGAGTGCTGGACTCTTAGCAGCCTGCTGGCAAAAGACCTTGTCGGCAAGTAACCTTGCCGCAGCTAGTCGCAGCACACTTAAACTGCTGAGCGAACTCGAAAACGAAGTAAGGGCGCGACACTTGTCGCAGCTCACTTAAGCCGTTGAGCGTGCTCGAAACAAAGTAAGGGCGCGGCTAGCCACGGGTAGGTTCCTCCGCGCACAGGTTTTCCATACAAAATGTGGTTGTTCAAGGAAGACAACTAAAATTTAAAAATTTGAATTACTCAAACTTTGGTAACTTAGCTTTCATAAATTGCTTGTCCCCCGACAAGGCTTCTCTTTCTTGAACAGCACTCGGTTCATCCTCCACCTCCTTCCCTCCCGGCAAACTTGTGCGCGAGGAATGTTCCTTCTGCTTAAGAGGGAAAGAAAAATAGGAGGGAAAACAAGTATATAGCTTCACGGCTTGCTTGTGCTTACCGGGGATGTGCGTTGCACAAGGTGCCAAACAATGCATGCAAATGACAAAGAAAAGCATGGAAATGGCAAATAGTGCGAATCACAAAAACTTTGCTGATGCACGGGATCTGCGCCCGACTTTGTACAAAGGTTTACATGCAACAGCGGCAAGACTTGTACAAAAGGTGGTTGCCGGAGCGGATCACGGCAACCGCGCCTTATGGATGAAACTTGTGAAGATGCTCTATGTTCCAGGAGTTGCTCACCGGTAAGCCTTCTTCGGTCTCAAGGCGGACAGCTCCGGGCCTTGTGACTTGTCTCACCCGATAAGGGCCTTCCCACTTCGGCGTCAACTTGTTGGAATTCTTGGCGGACTGAACACGCCGAAGAACAAGGTCGCCTTCCTCGAGACTCCTGGCCTTGACCTTGCGGCTATGATAGCGACACAAGGCCTGCTGGTACCGAGCAGCTCGTACAGCAGCCTGGAGACGTTCCTCCTCAAGGAGCAATGCATCATCTTGTCGCAGTTGCTCTTGCTCGAGCTCATCATAAGCGAGTACTCGAGGAGATCCGTATACGAGTTCCGTCGGGAGAACTGCCTCTGCTCCATAGACAAGAGTAAAGGGTGTCTGTCCGGTGGCTCGATTTGGTGTCGTCCTGATTGACCAAAGAGCCGCCGGCAACTCCTCTATCCAGTTTCTTCCGCACTTGCGCAGCCTGTCGAAGGTTCTTGTCTTGAGCCCGCGCAGCACTTCAGCATTGGCCCTCTCCGCTTGACCATTGCTCCTCGGGTGAGCAACAGAAGCGAAGCAGACCTTGGCGCCAAGGTCTTGGACGTACTGCATGAAGGTGCGACTTGTGAACTGTGTGCCGTTGTCGGTGATAATCCTGTTAGGGATCCCGAAACGGCAAACAATCGCTCTGAAGAACCTGACTGCTGACTGTGCTGTCACCTTTCTCACTGGTTCCACTTCTGGCCACTTTGTGAACTTGTCGATTGCAACGTACAAGTACTCAAAGCCCCCGACTGCGCGGGGGAAGGGGCCGAGGATATCGAGCCCCCAGACCGAGAAGGGCCAGGACAAAGGAATCGTCTGGAGAGCTTGAGCTGGCTGGTGAATTTGCTTGGCATGGAACTGGCACGCTTCACACTTGGTTACTTGTGCAGTCGCATCTTGGAGGGCTTCTGGCCAGAAGAACCCTTGCCGGAATGCCTTCCCGGCAAGTGCCCTTGCGCCAATGTGGTGGCCACATATGCCTCCATGTATCTCTGCCAACAGCTTCTGTCCATCTTCTCTGGAAATGCACTTCAACCTGACACCGTTGAGTCTTCTTCTGTACAGTTCATTGTCGACGAACTGGTACATACTTGACTGCCTGGTTATTTTCTCTATCTCTTCTGGCTCGTCGGGAAGTTCTCCAGTTTGCAGAAAACGGACGATTTGCTGTGCCCATGCTGGAGCCTGAGGCTCAACAACAAGGACTAAAGGCATGAGGGCTGCTGCGGGAACCTCAGCTTCTACGGCAAGAACCTACGGCTCCGCCGGAGCTGGTGGTCCCCCGGCAAACCTGCCGGGGCAAGGCTTGTCGGGAACACTTGCTTCAACTGTACAGACCCTTGGATCTGCAGGAGCAAACTGTTCCTCAGCATTTTGGTTGTTGATCTTGGGGACCTTGGCGGCGGCTTCTGGAAGATCTGCCGGCAAGTAGTCGCCGGAGACCAACTTTCTCTTCTTACTTTGCCCAATTGACGGTGTAACGGATGGCTGAGTTAGCTTGAGCAGGAAGGTCCCTGGTTCCACAGGTAACTTTATAGCAGCGCACTTTGAGAGGCCATCTGCAATATCGTTCTGAGCTCTCGGGACGTGCTCCATTTGCAGACCCTCAAAGTGTTCCTCAAGCTTCCTCACTTCATCAACATAAGCTTCCATCAAAGGGCTCTGGTAACTCTTATTCACTTGTCGGACCACCAACTGTGAATCTCCGCGCACAATCAACTTCTTGATCCCAAGCTCGGCCGCAATTCTGAGGCCGGCAAGCAAACCTTCATACTCAGCAGTATTGTTTGTCGCTTGTTCCTTGGGAAAGTGCATCTGGACAACATACTTGAGGTGCTCTCCGGTGGGTGCTATGAGTACCGCGCCGGCACCGGCGCCTTGCAGCGAGAAAGCACCATCAAAGTACATTACCAATTCACTGCTCGCTTCTTGGACGGGGACGCTTGTCTCTGGAACTTCTTCATCTGGCGTTGGGGTCCATTCCGCTATGAATTCTGCCAAAGCTCTGCTCTGTATAGTTGAAGTACTCTCAAACTTGAGACCAAAGCTTGACAGCTCCAGTGCCCACTCGACGATCCTGCCTGTTGCTTCGGGATTTTGCAATATCCTCTTCAACGGAAAGCGAGTGACCAATGTTATCTCGTGTGCTTGGAAGTAATGGCGCAGCTTCGTTGAGGCCATGAGGAGGCCGAATAGCAACTTGTGCACCCCAGAGTATCTTGATCTAGCTCCCTGCAAGAGGGAACTTACAAAATACACTGGGCGCTGCACCATCTTCTTTCGCACTTCACCTTGTTCCTGCGCAGACTTGTCCTTGTCGGGGCCAGAGCTTGCCGGGGATGTGGATTCCTCATCTGCCTCCCTCTCCGCTACTAACGCAGCACTAACCACTTGATTGGTTGCCGCTAGGTACAGCAGCAACTTCTCTTGTGGTCTAGGTGCGACAAGTATTGGAGTAGAGGACAGGTATCCTTTCAAATCTTGCAGCGCTGCCTCCGCTTCCGGAGTCCATTTCATAGGACCTGCCTTCTTCAAAATCTTGAAGAAAGGCAGGGCGCGCTCTGCAGACTTTGAAATGAACCTGCTGAGGGCGGCCACACAACCAGCAAGTCTCCTTACATCCTTGACGTGCTTCGGGGCTTCAATCTGCTCGATGGCTTTTATCTTGTCGGGATTGGCTTCAATCCCCCTCTGGGACACAAAGAACCCGAGAAGCTTGCCGGAGGGGACTCCAAAGGCGCACTTCTCGGGGTTCAACTTGAGCTGGATCTTGCGCAGATTCTCAAAAGTCTCTTCTAAATCTTGGATCAGTGTATCTTTGCTCTTGCTCTTGACCACTATATCATCCATATATGCTTCCACATTTCTGTGTATCTGTGGCTCAAAAGCAGTGTGCACCACCCTTGCAAATGTCGAGCCTGAATTCTTCAATCCAAAGGGCATGCGTATGAAGCAATATGTGCCGCATGGAGTAATAAATGCAGTCTTCTCTTCATCTTCCTTGGCCATAAAAATCTGGTGGTAACTTGAGTATGCATCAAGGAAGGAAAGCAGCTCGCATCTGGCGGTGGAGTCAACAATCTGGTCAATACGTGGCAAGGGAAATGGATCCTTGGGACATGCTTTATTCACATCAGTGAAGTCTATACAAAGTCTCCACTTCCCATTGGCCTTGCGCACGACAACTGGATTTGCTAACTACGTAGGATGTATCACGCCTCTAACCAGGCGTGCTGCTTCCAACTTCTTTATCTCTTCGGTGATGAATTCTTGGCGCTCCACGGCTTGCTTCCTGATCTTCTGCTTGACGGGCCGCGCATGAGGACAAACAGCAAGCTTGTGCTCAATTACCTTCCTAGGAACGCCGGGGATGTCAGATGGTTGCCACACAAACACATCGATATTCGCCCGCAGGAAGGCAACGAGCGCGCTTTCCTATTTGTTGTCGAGCGTAGCACTGATGGTGAAGGTACCACCAGTGCTGTCCTCCTTGGCGGACACCTTCTTGGTTGCCGGTGGAGCTGCCATCCCTTTCTTGCACTTGCCGGTGGAGCTCGATGGTGCGTCCTCGACGGCAGCGCAGCACTCCGAAGAGGTGCGTTTGCCGGAGTGGGCCCCAGAGCTCTTGCCGGACTTGGTCTTGGTCTTCCCCCCGGGAGCTTCAGCGGCAAGTGTGTTGCTTTCTGCTGCGGCTGCTGCATCCCGGTAGATCTTGTCGGCGCAGATAAGCGCGTCCTTCTTGTCGCCAGGGACAGAGATGACGCTTATCGGCCCCGGCATCTTGAGTACGTTGTAGGGATGGTGGGTAGCTGTCGTGAACTTGGCGAGGGCAGGACGGCCAAGTATCCCATTGTATGGCAATGGGATATCGGCAACGTCGAAGGTTATCCTCTCCGTCCTGAAGTTGAGCTCCCCGCCAAAGGTCACGGGCAGTGTAATCTTGCCCTTCGGCTTGCTCCTTCCCGGGCTGATCTCTTGGAACGACCCGGTTTCCTCGAGCTCGCTGTCGGGGATCTGTAGCTTCTTGATCACAGCTGAGGAGATCAAGTTCAGGCCGGCCCCGCCGTCAACCAACATATTGGTGACCTTGAGGTTGCGGATAGTTGGTGAGACCAACATCGGCAAGCACCCGACCGCAGTCGTGCGGTCAGGGTGGTCCTCAAGGTCAAAGATGATGGGCGTGCTGGACCATTTCAGCAGCCTGCGTGACTCGACGGGCGGCTCAGCTGCATTCACTTCCCGCACCCACTGCTTGAGTTGGCGGTGGGAAGTGTGCAGAGAGGCGCCTCCGTCGACACACAGAACTTCTGTGGCCTTCTGGAACTCCTGCTCGCTGTTATCTCCTTCTTCCATGTCGTCGTCGTCGTCTTCTTCCTCATCCTTGTCGTGGCCCCGGGGAGGTCTATCACCTTGCCGCTGCTTGGCCTTGCCGCGGCGTCCTCCCCGGCCATTGAACGGACGCTTCTTGCTGGGCTCGCCTCCGCCTCCTTGGGCCTTCTCCTTGTCGTGTCGCTCGTATTCAGCTTTCTGCTGCTCTACGAGGTACTCGACTCGCTTGCAGTTCTGAAGATCGTGGCCCTTGGTGCGGTGGATCTTGCAGTACTGCTTGTCGGAGCCATCCTGCTTCTCGGCTGTCGCTACAGGGGCAGGCTCCTTGCCGGAGCCGCCGGCCTGTGCCTTCTTGGCGGGAGCCTCCTTGCCGGACTGCTCGACAACCAGCACCTCCTTGCTCTTCTTCTTTCTGTTGTTCCGCCGCCGGCTCTTCTTTGCCGGGGCGGCATCCTCGCTGTCACTTCCTCCTGCGCCAGCATCCTCTCCGGGGAGTCTCCTCCCCTCTTCGGCGCGCACGCACTTGTCAGCCAGAGCGTAAAGCTCGCTGACATCCCGGATCTTGGTCATGGCCATCTCTTCCCTCATGCGGCGGTTACGCACATTCTGGTGGAACGCGCTGATAACCGCGGCAGGGTGGACGTCGGGAATGTTGTGTTGCACGCGGCTGAACCTCTGGATGTACTTGCGCAGGGATTCTCCCTCCTTCTGGGCTAGGATGTGGAGATCGCTCTCCTGGCCGTGGGGTTTGTGGCCGCCCGTGAAGGCGCCAACAAACTGGTGGCACAGATCCGCCCACGAAGAAATGGAGTTCTCCGGCAAGTGCATAAGCCAAGAACGGACGTTTGGCTTAAGCACTAGCGGGAAGTAGTTGGCTAGTATCTTCTCGTCACGTCCCCCGGCAGCCTGCACCGCGATGGTGTAGATGCTGAGGAACTCCGAGGGGTGCGCCTTGCCGTCGTACTTCTCGGGTACGTCGGGCTTGAAGTTTTTCATGCTGGGCCACTAGACTCGCCGTAGCTCACGGGTGAACGCAGGGCAACCTGCCGCGTACGGCAAGTCGCCTGGTTCACTGGGCGCGTGCGTGTCGACAGCGGTAACAGCGCGCTGATCTGATTGTCGTCGGGCTTCTCGTCGGCGCTCGATGCGCGTCCGAGCGTCTTCTTGCCACCTGTCGTCGAGGACCTGACGCTGGTCACGACGAGCCCGCGGATCCGACGACGCCGTGGAGTCGTCGTCGACGTTGATCCGGCGGGGTGGCGTCTTCTGCTTCCGCGGCGGGGAGTGCACGGTGGTTGCACCCCCGGCGGTCTTGTCGCCATCGGCCTTCGTCTGGTCGACTTGCCGTGGCCGCGATGTCGCCGGCTGCTGCGGCGTGTCGTTGTTGGCGAAGGCGATGAAGCTTTTGATCGTCGCCCTCCAGTCTTCGGCTTTGTCTGCCGCTGGAGGGAAGTCGAGGAGCAGTTGCGCTCTTGCTAGAGCTTCTGCTGGAGAGGAGGGGAGCGGCGGCGAGCGGTGCGAGGAGCGAGATATGCTCGGACTTCTAACAGGGTTAGAAGGAGCAGTTTCTCGCCCCGGCGACCGCGCCTTGCTCGTACCAGGACGGTGGCCTTGAGCGTCCCGCGATCCTCCGATTTGTCCTTGTCCCAGCAAGCGTATGGTACCTCCAGTACCACGGCGCTGCTGGCCTTGTACCTCTTGAGAGAGACGTGGCAAGTCCACGGACACCGAGGCTTTGGAATTCGCCCGGTCGTCCGTCTTGTCCTTGGACTTGGTGGCGCCGTGAGTTTCCTCGCCGGCGACCACCCTTCCGCCGGCGTCTCCTCCACCAACCGTTGGTTCTGGTGGCGGTGGAATCGACGCAGACCGGCCTCCGTCCTCCGAAGCCTTCTTCTTCGGAGGCATGCTGATGTAGCTGATGCAGTTGATGAAGCTGGAGAGGTTGATGAAGAATGCGCCCGCGTGAGCGCCGGATCAGGTTCGCACAACCTCGACGCCTCCTACCTGGCACGCCAAAGATATCGGGGGAAACTGTCCTCCCACGAGCACCTATGGGACCGGAGCCCCTTCTACGTTGCGGTAAGGGAGCGGAGGGAGCACGGAGAGCAGATCGAGGAGCGCACGCGGGCAGTTTACCCAGGTTCGGGCCGTGCGGACGCGTAAAACCCTACTCCTGCCTTAGGGTTCTTGAGATCGGGAGCTTGAAGAGCTACAGTACTAGCTACACCGAGCGAGAGAGTTGTCTAGGTTCCGAACCCCATCTACGTTGTGCATGGGCCTCCTTTTATAGCTCAAAGGGGTCACCGACAGGTGTCAACGTAGAGGAGGGTAAAAGTGTAAATTTGGTGGTAGTTGTAACAGTGTGTGAATAGTGCATGAACAGTGGATGAACAGTGGTCTTCACCTAACCTTGGCAGTGGGGGACAAGGTCATTAAATGCCCGTCGCCGTCGACCCCAAAAGCGCCCGTCCATGCTTCTCCGTTCGCCATGGCGGTAGCCTCGTCATCGTGGCTTGCCACCGTGTGCCCCAGGCTGCACAGCCATCCGCCACGCGTCCCTGGAAGGGTCCCAGGGCGACGCGTGGGCAGATGAGCTGGAGCGCGGGCACACAGCATAGTTTTCCCCGGCAAGCACCTTGCCGGGGCCATGATTTTGCCGGGCCCGGAAGCTTGTCGCTCTCCGGGTCCTGCCGGGGCGCATGATGCGCCGAGGCATCTCTTGAGATGTGTGTTCCTTGGTCTTCCTAGCAAGCCCCACTTGCCAGGGTCTTGTGTTAAAGTGATGACCTTGAGCCTGGTGCGGCCTTCCCGGCAAGCTCCTCTTGCCGGGGCCTCGATCTTCCGACTGGTATACTTTGTTCTTGAATGGCTTTATAGGGACCAGAAAGGTTTCCGGCAAGCACGTGGTAAGCCCTGCCACGGGAAGCTGCTACCGCCCGTGCACAAGTTGGGGTACTAAGGTACCCCTATCTTAGTACACCGACAAAAATGAACTCTGAAAAGGTTGAAACTTGGCATGGTATCATCATTTCACCCACATGGCATGTGCAAAAAAGTAGAGAGGGTCACGGCAAAAACTAGATGCACTTCATGTACAAAATATACAATCTCTTTCGACGTATGAAGGTTTCGGACGAAAACTCATATGTTACAAAGGCATTGGATTTGTTTGAACTTATTTGAACTCCAAATTTTTGTGTGTTCACAATGCACCATTAAAATCCACATCATCAATTATCAACCCTTTCTGAATTCATTTGGTATTTTTCATTCATTTACTGATTTGTTTTGAGAGAGCAAAATGACAGTGAAATTGAAAAGCACTACAAAATGAACTCTGAAAAGGTTGAAACTTGGCATGGTATCATCATTTCACCCTCATGGCATGTGCAAAAAAGTAGAGAGTGTCACGGCAAAAACTGGATGGACTTCGTGTACAAAATGGTCAATCTCTTTCGAGGTATCAGGGTTTCGCACGAAAACTCATATGTTACAAAGGCATTGCATTTTTTTGAACTTATTTCAACTCCAGACTTTTGTGTGTTCAAACTGCACCATTCAAATCCACATCATCAATTATCAACCCTTTTGGAATTTAGTTGGTATTTTTCATTCATTTACTGATTTGTTTTGAGAGAGCAAAATGACCGTGAAATTGAAAAGCACTACAAAATGAACTCTGAAAAGGTTGAAACTTGGCATGGTATCGTCATTTCACCCACATGGAATGTGCAAAAAAGTAGAGAGGGTCACGGCAAAAACTGGATGCACTTCGTGTACAAAATAGTCAATCTCTTTCGACGTATCAAGGTTTCGGACGAAAACTCATATGTTACAAAGGCATTGCATTTTTTAAACTTATTTGAACTCCAGACTTTTTGCGTGTTCACTATGCACCATTCAAATCCACATCATCAATTGTCAACCCTTTCTGAATTCATTTGTTATTTTTCATTCATTTACTGATTTGTTTTGAGAGCTAAATGACTGTGAATTGAAAAGCACTACCAAATGAACTCTGAAAAGGTTGAAACTTGGCATGGAATCGTCATTTCATCCACATGGCATGTGCAAAAAAGTAGAGAGTGTCACGGCAAAAACTGGATGCACTTCCTGTACAAAATGGACAATCTCTTTCGAGGTATCAGGGTTTCGGACGAAAACTCATATGTTACAAAGGCATTGCATTTTCTTGAACTTGTTTGAACTCCAGAATTTTTGTGTGTTCAAAATGCACCATTCTAATCCACATCATAAATTATCAACCCTTTCTGAATTTACTTGGTATTTTTCATTCATTTACATATTTGTTTTGAGAGAGCAAAATGACCGTGAAATTGAAAAGCACTACAAAATGAACTCTGAAAAGGTTGAAACTTGGCATGGTATCATCATTTCACCCTCATGGCATGTGCAAAAAAGTAGAGAGTGTCATGGCAAAAACTGGATGGACTTCTGATACGTCCAAAACGTATCTATAATTTCTGCTTGCTCCATGCCTCTTTTGGGTGATATTGCTATGATATTTATACACTTCCATACACTTTTGATCATATTTGGACTAACCTATTAACTCAGTGCACCCCAGTGCCAGTTTCTGTTTTCGGCTGTTTTTGTATTTCAGGTTTTCCCATTACGAGAACTGCCAGAAAAATCCCGGAAAAATTATATAAAAAATCAGCGTTCCAGAAGCTACCAGGCACCCGAAGCACAGCCGGAGGGGGGCCACCAGGGCTCCAGGCGCCCTGGTGGTACGCCCCCCCTGGCCGCGCCGGGGGGGCGTCTGGGCCCCCCGAGGCTCCGCTGATGCCCCCCTTTGGCATATATTTATATCGTGTCCCGAAACCCTCGAGACGAGAACCCTTTTTCGCGATCTCATCTCTGTTCCGCCGCCGCCACGATTCCAAGATCGGGAGCACCAGGAGAACTCTTCCCGGCACCCTGCCGGAGGGGAGGATCACCACCGGGAGCTTCTCCACCACCATGGACGCCTCCCGGATGAGTTGTGAGTAGTCTCCCTTGGACCATGAGTCCATGACCAGTAGCTATGTGATGTTCTCCTCCCGTTCTTGTGCTTCACTAATTAGTCCTCGTGAGCTGCCCTACATGATCGAGGCACATATGTAATCCTTATGCTGTTGCTATGATGAGTTTGCTGGGATCCGATGGATTGTGAGATTATGTTTGAGTAATATATTTGCTTCACCTCTTTTATATTTATGTTCGTAAGTAATTCTTGCATGTTCTCCGTTGTTATTTATTGCTTTGGCCAAGTAGTAGGTAGTGACTCCAAGAGGGAACGTTATGCTTGATTGTGGGTTCATGCCCCTCGATGACTAGCTTGAGTGACCGAAACATGAGTCTAGGGGATGTGCTGTTGCCACAAGGGGGAAAAAATGGTGCTTGTGCCCGCGGGTGCAAGGATTGTTTACTTTACGCAAAGTTCTTTTAATGCAGTTGTCTGTTGCTTTGAGTTTACACTATGGGTTGGACTCGCAACTTAATACCAGCGAGATGTTCTGGATAGATATCTCAAGGTGGATGATTAGTAGTAGATGCAGATGGATTTCGGTCTACTTACCTCGGCGTACCGCCCATGCTTTGAACCTCTACCTTTCTTGCAACTTAGTCAGCATTGGTTTGCGCACATGGTCCTGTCAATTGCCCAGCTATAATTCGTTTACCTCACATAGCAGTTTTATTGTCTTTTTGGAGAGAGACATCACTAGTGAACATCATGGGACTCCGGTCTATATTACCATCATTGATCACATCCGCTATTTACTTTCCGCTTTTATTTAGTATTGCAGAAATATCTATCACTACTATCACTTGCGTTTGATCCTTTGTAAACGACAACGCCGGAGGGATTGACAACCTCTCTGTACTCGTTGGGAGCAAAGTTATTTGTATCTGTGTGCAGGTCCACGTTGATTGCTAACATCTGGCGCCGTTAGCAGTTGACACCTTCTTGTTTAAACTGGGAGTCTCAGGGAAATCGATCCTTGGTATCTTTGCCAAGGGAAAACTTCCGCTACACTGCATCTCAAACCTTCCACTTGGGGTAACCAACGAGGGGCGAGAAGCCATCAAGCAAAGTTTTCTAGCGCCGTTGCCGGGGACTCCACTCTTCAAGATAGGGGAGTTGCACGCTATCTTTTATCTTTGCTTTTTAGTCTTCTTAGTTTACCTTTCAGTTTTCTCTATGTCTTTTCACTAGTTTTGCTTAATGGAAAACAACAAAAATATGAGAGAGCTTTATAAGCTCTACCTTGCTTTGGGACATGATGTGTTTGAAGAGAAAATTAAAAAACCTATGGAACTTTATTATTTGCATAACAATCATGATGGTGGTGATGTTATTAGTATGCTTTCTTTGAATATCAATATTGCTAATGACATGGAAAGCTCTAAGCTTGGGGATGACACGTTTGATGAACATGATATTTTTAGCCCCCCAACTTTTGAAGAGAAAATTTACTTTGATGATACTTTGCTTCCTATATATGATTACAATGATGAATATGATGTTTTCAGTCCACCTTATTGAGGATAAAATTAATTATGATTATGATATGCCTCCTAAATACAATGATTACCATGATGGTTATGATTGCTTTACTCTCACTATTCCTAATAAGAAAGATTTTGCTTATATGAAGAGTAATGATACCTTTTTGCATGTGGATCATGGTAACAATGCTTTATGTGATGCTTATATTGTTGAGTTTATTCGTGATCCCACTGAAAATTAATATGAGAAGGGAACGTATGCTTATAGATATTTCAATAATATTAAGTTCCCTCTCTTTATGTTGAAGGTTTTGAAGCTGCACTTGTTTTGTCTTCCTATGCTTATTGCTTTGTGCTTCAATGAATTATTCTATTGCAATATTCCTATGCATAGGAAGCATGTTAGGCTTAAATGTGTTTGGTATTTGCTTCTTGATGCTCTCTTTTGTTCTTGAACTCTTATTCCTACGAGAGCATCATTAAAGTCTTAAGCCTATCTTTATGGCTATAAAGAAAGAGCTCTAGGGAGACAACCCTTGTTATCTTTGCTTTCAGTTTGTTCTTTCAGTTTTTAGTGGTCTTGATGTTTGTTACTACAGTAGCATCATCATTGTATCTTTACCTTTCAACTTTGTGCCAAGTGTAGCCTCTGATTGCAAGAAAGTTCAAAAGTTGTGACGTGCTGTCCAGGAAACAGATACTGTCCTTGGATAGAAAAATTCGTATAAAATCACCAGATCATCTTTTTGGTCTGAATTGTTTTGACAGCGTGCTCTATACAATTGTCTTTCGTGCGTCTGTTCTGAGTTTTTTGATTAGAGTTGCATAAGTGCCCCGAAAAAATCATTTACTACCTGCTGTTCTGTTTTTCACAGATTCTGTCCTGTTTTGCCTTTCCTTCATTTTGCAAACCTAGAGCTTGCTTTTTCTTTGCAAAAATCTTTTGGCAATCTTGAGAAACAGTAGACCTTCAAGAATATCCTTATTTCCAGCAAGGAACAATTATTTTATTATGGGTACTAACCTAGCTAATCAGATTATGATGAGTTATGTATGAAGGGAGTTTTCAAGTGTGCGAGGGAAGATGATAAAAAGATTCAGGAGTGTCAAACGCTCACGCTTGGGGATGCCCCCATGCACCCCCAAGAAATATTCAAGAAGACTCAAGCGTCTAAGCTTGGGGATGCCCCCGTGCGTCCCCTTCTCCATCAACATTATCAGTTCGTCTTTCGTTCCACTATATTTTTATCACTTCATGTGTTATGTGCTATGCTTGGAGCGTCTTGCTTTTAGTTTTCCTTTTTAGTTTTCTTTAGCTTTTCATAACGAGTCGGAACTCAGCTTTCTTTATGTGGGAGAGAAACACGCTCCACTTCTACCTAGAACATAACATAGAATTTTCATGTCTATCCTTGCTGTGTGTGTTCTTTGTCTTTCAATAGCTACTATCATGCTTAGCTCTTAACTTTCATGCTTATCTTTTTATAGAGCTTTTGTTTAGTTGGTTGCTTGAACTCTCTTTAGTTATCATGCTTATCTTATTAAGAGAGTTTGCTTCCGTTGCATTGGTTGAATGTCTATGATAAAGATGCTACGTGCATAATGGCGCTTAGTAGTTCATGCTTTCTTATGGTTAGTCTCAAATAGCTGGGGGGTTCCCAATGTGTTATTAGAGTACCTACATGATTTGTTTGCCTATGATGTGGTATGGTTTAGTAATATCTTCCTTCGAGAATTTACTTTGATTGACTTGGCGTATGCTCACGCATATTTAAGACTGTAAAGAAAGTCTGTCAAGCCTTGATGATCTTTTGTTTCTGAGTAGCGATATAACTTCCATGCCTGATTCAATGTTGCTTTGTCGCTCTGCATGATTATAACCGTCATTGCTCTCTTAGTTGGTCGCTCCCAGTCTTTTGCTAACCTCCACCTGTACTAAGCGGACTGGCTGCTTGTGCATCCAAATTCTTTTAAACCAGTTATGCCATATGAGTCCACCATACCTTCCTACATGGTATTTACCTGCCATTCCTAACGGAGACTTGCATGTACCACCTCGAAATTATTCAAAGAAAAGCATTCCTATTTTGTGCCTCTGTTTTAAGTTCATGAGGAAGTAGTAGTTAATTCATGATCTTTTTAAGTTGGACAAGCTTCACCCCGGGATTGCATGTATAATGTGCAAACCCATAATACGAGAAGGAACTGGCATTGAGTGCGCCCGGCTCAAAAATTAATATAACAAACAAACCCTCCTTCACGCTTTGTTCATGAGAAATCAGAAAACTTTGGCAGTGATAAACAAAGGAGATTAAGAGGATGTGATCATCCTCATTCGGGAGCCGTTCCTCGAAACTTGTCCATCTCAAGAAGTGATTGAGTTGTCTGCTAGCATTCGTTGACGGAACATGCATGATCTAAAAAAATAATTATTACCTCTATTTTTAAAACCAAGAGCTCTGGTACATGTTTTGTCTTTGTTTCCGACTACGGGTTTTCAACCTTGCCAACAAAAGCCACGATTCGAGAGTCTCCACCTTCTTTTAAAAGCACCAACTACTGAGAGCATGATTGTCATTCTGAGTGTAATGTGCATTGTCCCAAAGTAGCATTGTCTTTTGCATGATTGTGATATCGTTTATTTTGAAATCATTGTATCTAGTCATCACTTAAACCTTGGAGGTGCCCCTGCATTTATGTTTTGCTCCACTAAAGGGGGCAAGCGAGATATCACTTTATCATATTTGCACACCATGCTCATTACAAATCTATTTGATGTTTCAGTATCATGTTGTAAAACTTTCAGTTCTTTGTGATTTTCTCATGAGGCAACTTAATTACTACAGATTCATTGTATCAGTAAGCTTTTGTCATGTGACTATGAAAAATTCCTATATGGTTAATAGCATGTCACCACATAAATTATTCTTGTTATCATTTACCTACTCAAGGACGAGCAGGAATTAAGCTTGGGGATGTTGATACGTCCAAAACGTATCTATAATTTCTGCTTGCTCCATGCCTCTTTTGGGTGATATTTCTATGATATTTATACACTTCCATACACTTTTGATCATATTTGGACTAACCTATTAACTCAGTGCACCCCAGTGCCAGTTTCTGTTTTCGGCTGTTTTTGTATTTCAGGTTTTCCCATTACGAGAACTGTCAGAAAAATCCCGGAAAAATTATATAAAAAATCAGCGTTCCAGAAGCTACCAGGCACCCGAAGCACAGCCGGAGGGGGGCCACCAGGGCTCCAAGCGCCCTGGTGGCACGGCCCCCCTGGCCGCGCCGGGGGGGCGCCTGGGCCCCACGAGGCTCCGCTGATGCCCCCCTTTGGCATATATTTATATCGTGTCCCGAAACCCTCGAGACGGGAACCCTTTTTCGCGATCTCATCTCTGTTCCGCCGCCGCCGCGCTTCCAAGATCCGGAGCACCAGGAGAACTCTTCCCGGCACCCTGCCGGAGGGGAGGATCACCACCGGGAGCTTCTCCACCACCATGGACGCCTCCCGGATGAGTTGTGAGTAGTCTCCCTTGGACCATGAGTCCATGACCAGTAGCTATGTGATGTTCTCCTCCCGTTCTTGTGCTTCACTAATTAGTCCTCGTGAGCTGCCCTACATGATCGAGGCACATATGTAATCCTTATGCTGTTGCTATGATGAGTTTGCTGGGATCCGATGGATTGTGAGATTATGTTCAGATTGTGTTTGAGTAATATATTTGATTCACCTCTTTTATATTTATGTTCGTAAGTAATTCTTGCATGTTCTCCATTGTTATTTATTGCTTTGGCCAAGTAGTAGGTAGTGACTCCAAGAGGGAACGTTATGCTTGATTGTTGGTTCATGCCCCTCGATGACTAGCTTGAGTGACAGAAACATGAGTCTAGGGGATGTGTTGTTGCCACAAGGGGGAAAACAACGGTGCTTGTGCCCGCGGGTGCAAGGATTGTTTACTTTACGCAAAGTTCTTTTAATGCAGTTGTCTGTTGCTTTGACTTTACACTATGGGTGGGACTCGCAACTTAATACCCGCGAGATGTTCTGGATAGATATCTCAAGGTGGATGATTAGTAGTAGATGCAGATGGATTTCGGTCTACTTACCTCGGCGTACCGCCCATGCTTTGAACCTCTACCTTTCTTGCAACTTAGTCAGCATTGGTTTGCGCACATGGTCCTGTCAATTGCCCAGCTGTAATTCGTTTACCTCACATAGCAGTTTTATCGTCTTTTGGGAGAGAGACATCACTAGTGAACATCATGGGACTCCTGTCCGTATTACCATCATTGATCACATCCGCTATTTACTTTCCGATTTTATTTACTATTGCAGAAATATCTATCACTACTATCACTTGCGTTTGATCCTTTGTAAACGACAAGGCCGGAGGGATTGACAACCTCTCTGTACTCGTTGGGAGCAAAGTTATTTGTATCTGTGTGCAGGTCCACGTTGATTGCTAATATCTGGCGCCGTTAGCAGTTGACACCTTCTTGTTGAAACTGGGAGTCTCAGGGAAATCGATCCTTGGTATCTTTGCCAAGGGAAAACTTCCGCTACACTGCATCTCAAACGTTCCACTTGGGGTAACCAACGAGGGGCGAGAAGCCATCAACTTCGTGTACAAAATGGACAATCTCTTTCGAGGTATCAGGGTTTCGGACGAAAACTCATATGTTACAAAGGCATTGCATTTTTTTTGAACTTGTTTGAACTTCAGACTTTTTGTGTGTTCAAAATGCACCATTCAAATCAACATCATCAATTATCAACCCTTCCTTAATTCATTTGGTATTTTTCATTCATTTACTGATTTTTTTTGAGAGAGCAAAATGACCATGAAATTGAAAAGCACTACAAAACGAACTCTGAAAAGGTTGAAACTTGGCATGGTATCATCATTTCACCCGCATGGCATGTGCAAAAAAGTAGGGAGTGTCACGGCAAAAACTGGATGGACTTCGTGTACAAAATGGACAATTTCTTTCGAGGTATCAAGGTTTCGGACGAAAACTCATATGTTACAAAGGCATTGCATTTTTTGAACTTATTTGAACTCCAGACTTTTTGTGTGTTCAAAATGCACCATTCAAATCCACATCATCAATTATCAACCCTTTCTGAATTCATTTGGTATTTTTCATTCATTTACTAAAATATTTTAGAGCTAAATGACCGTGAAATTGAAAAGCACTACAAAATGAAATCAGAAAAGATTGAAACTTGGCATGGTATCATCATTTCACCCACATGGCATGTGCAAAAAAGTAGAGAGGGTCACGGCAAAAACTAGATGCACTACGTGTACAAAATGGACAATCTCTTTCGAGGTATCAGGGTTTCGGACGAAAACTCATATGTTACAAAGGCATTGCATTTTCTTGAACTTGTTTGAACTCCAGAATTTTTTTGTGTTCACAATGCACCATTCTAATCCACATCATAAATTATCAACCCTTTCTGAATTCACTTGGTATTTTTCATTCATTTACTGATTTGTTTTGAGAGAGCAAAATGGCCGTGAAATTGAAAAGCACTACAAAATGAAATCTGAAAAGGTTGCAACTTGGCATGGTATCATCATTTCACCCACATGGCATGTGCAAAAAAGTAGAGAGTGTCATGGCAAAAACTGGATGGACTTCGTGTACAAAATGGACAATCTCTTTCGAGGTATCAGGGTTTCGGACGAAAACTCATATGTTACAAAGGCATTGCATTTTTTTGAACTTGTTTGAACTTCAGACTTATTGTGTGTTCAAAATGCACCATTCAAATCAACATCATCAATTATCAACCCTTTCTTAATTCATTTGGTAATTTTCATTCATTTACTGATTTGTTTTGAGAGAGCAAAATGACCGTGAAATTGAAAA
>LR738715.1:898027462-898045983 GCA_902687465.1 Secale cereale
ATCATTTCACCCACATGGCATGTGCAAAAAAGTAGAGAGGGTCACGGCAAAAACTAGATGCACTTCGTGTACAAAATAGACAATCTCTTTCGACGTATCAAGGTTTCGGACGAAAACTCATATGTTACAAAGGCATTGCATTTTTTTGAACTTATTTGAACTCCAGATTTTTGTGTGTTCACAATGCACCATTCAAATCCACATCATCAATTGTCAACCCTTTCTGAATTCATTTGGTATTTTTCATTCATTTACTTAAATATTTTAGAGCTAAATGACCTTGAAATTGAAAAGCACTACAAAATGAAATCTGAAAAGGTTGAAACTTGGCATGGTATCATCATTTCACCCACATGGCATGTGCAAAAAAGTAGAGAGGGTCACGACAAAAACTGGATGCACTTCGTGTTCAAAATAGACAATCTCTTTCGACATATCAAGTTTTCGGACGAAAACTTATATGTTACAAAGGCATTGCATTTTTTTGAACTTATTTGAACTCCAAATTTTGGTGTGTTCACAATGCACCATTAAAATCCACATCATCAATTGTCAACCCTTTCTGAATTCATTTTTTATTTTTCATTCATTTACAGATTTGTTTTGAGAGCTAAATGATCGTGAAATTGAAAAGCACTACTGTCGGGGGAAACTGTCGTCCCACGAACACCAATGGGACCGGAGCCACTTCTACGTTGCGGTAAGGGAGCGGAGGGAGCATGGAGAGCAGATCGAGGGGCACACGCGGGCAGTTTACCCAGGTTCGGGCCGCGCGGACGCGTAAAACCCTACTCCTGCTTTGGTTGTATTGAGTTTTCAGGCTCGGGAGCTTGAAGATCTACAGTACCAGCTACACCGAGCGAGGGAGTGAGTAAGTTTCTAGGATCGAACCCCTTCTACGTTGTGCATGGGCCTCCTTTTATAGCTCAAAGGGGTCACCGACAGGTGTCAACATAGAGAAGGGTAGAAGTGTAAATTTGGTGGTAGTTGTAACAGTGCATGAACAGTGGATGAACAGTGGTCTTCACCTAACCTTGATGGTGGGGGACAAGGGCATTGAATGCCCGTCGCCGTCGACCCCAAAAGCGTCTGTCCATGCGTCTCCGTTCGCCACGGCGGTAGCCTCGTCACCGCGGCTCGCCAGCGTGTCCCTCAGGCTGCACAGCCAACTGCCACGTGCCTTCGGAAGGGCCCCAGGGCGACGCGTGGCCGAATGAGCTGGAGCGCAGGCACACAGTGTGAGCTTCCCCCGGCAAGCACCTTGCCGGGGCCGCTCTCTTGCCGGGCCCGGAAGCTTGCCGCTTCCCGGGCCCCGCCGGGGCGCAGGATGCGCCGCGATGTATCTTCTGCGGTGTTATCCTTTGGCCTTCCTGGCAAGCACCTCCTGCCAGGGTCTTGTGCTGAAAAGATGCCCTTGAGCCTGGTGCGGCCTTCCCGGCAAGCTCCTCTTGCCGGGGTCTTGTCTCTTAACTTGGATACTTTGTTCTTGAATGGCTTCATAGGGACCAGAGCGGGCCTTGGCAAGCGCGTGGTAGGCCCTCCCGCAGGAAGCTGCTACTGCCCGTGCACAAGTTGGGGTACTATGGTAACCCTACCTTAGTACACCGACAGGAGCCCCCGGGCCTGGGCCACACACGGTGCCGAGCGCTGTTGGGCCAGGCCCAAGACAGTGCACGGGCACACGTGGCCCACGGCGAGCCGTATCCCTCTCCGTATCCGCCGCATCCCTCCCTAACGGCACGTGTCGATTGCGGCGTCGTGGGAGAGATCGTGGCCTGTTCTTTAGTGGGAAATGCGGAACGTCCCCCACTTCCCCCTTAAAAGCAGAGGGAGCAGGGGGCAGTTTCCCTCCATTCCTTCATCGCGCCTTGAATCTCCAGAAACCCCCGTCGCCCTCTGCCTCCGCAAAGGCCGACGGAGAGCCGAGCTCCACGCCTTCCGCCGCATCCAACACCCGCAGCGCCGGCGACCTCCTAGCCTCCCTCCTTGCCGCCCCCGCCATGGCTCCGAAGAGAGACAAAGCGAAGGGCGACAAGGCGAAGAAGGAGAAGTCCGAGCAGGCGGCGAAGTTAGCAGCCATGCGGAGGAAGAGGGTGGTCTTCCCGCCGAGGCTCGGCGCGAGGGAGCTCCGGGACAAGTATTACTTGTTCTGGGCGAGGGAGACGAAGGCTCATCCCCGCACCAGAGTCCTCCCTACCGTCGCCATCGACATGTTCCCCGGCGGGTACTTTTACTTTGCCGCATTCTTCCACTGTGGTCTATGCCCTCCGTTCTCGGAGTTCTTTTGTGATGTGATGAATACGTACGGCCTCCATCTCCTAGATTTCACTCCCAACGCCGTCCTCACCTTGGCCGTTTTCGCACATCTATGCGAAAACTACGTAGGAGTCCACCCAAATGTAGCTCTCTTCCGCCACTTCTTCACGCCTAGAGTAGGGTCCGGATCCCCACTCTCCGCGGCATCTCCTGGATCTTTAGGTTGAACAAGAAAGAGGCATACTTGAAAGGGGAGCTTCGCGGCAAGTGGGAGGAGTGGAGGGCGGATTGGTGCTGGGTTCTGGAAGAGAAGCCTGAGCCGTTTACCTTGCCGCGCAAAAATCCAATAGTGCGCGGCAAGGATTGGAGCGATCTGGCCCCGGAGGACGACAAGTTGGAGATTGCCCTCATTAGGATTCTTCGTCTCCGGGCTGCCAATTTGACTGTGGGCGAAGTTGGGGCTGATTTCCTCCGCCGCCGCATTGCCCCTCTGCAGGAGAGAAAGAGACCTGCTTGGGAGTTCGGCAACGCGGCAGACCACATGAGGCTGCGCCCCGGATTGAATTACAATTTCACTGTCCTGGAGCTGAAGGGGATGGTCCGGGAACTATTTAAGCACGACCCCAAGCATCCAGAATGGTTCAAGCCGTCGGTGGGAGTGGTGCCGTTGTGCAACAACACTGCCCTCAGCGCCATACGCGCGGTGATGCCCGAGTGTGACTCCCACGGGGTCGTCCCCACTTGGCTGGTGCCCTCAGCGGAGACCGTGCAAGCCTTCTTCGACGACTTGGTCGAGAAGCCCCGCAACGCCGAGGAGAAGAAGTGCCTCACCCGGGACACCACCGATCGGGATGTAGCATACATTGCCTCCAGGATGGTGGAGGCCGCCGCAGCTGCGGCTGCGGGCAAATTCGGGTATACTGTGGATGAAGCAGAGGCGGCGGACGCGGTGAGCCAGGCTGAGGAGGCAGAAATCCTCAAGCTCCTGAAGATTGCGCCCGAGGAGTTCGCCGGGGAGCCTGCCGGGAAGCTTGCCGGGGCAAGCGAGGTTGCCGGGGCGAGCGAGGCTGCCGGGCAGGGTACCGAGTCCAGCGGGCCCGCCGAGGAGGAGGAGGAGGACGCCGAGTCCGGAGATTCTGACGAAGACTCCGGCGGGTCTCTAAATCTCGACGACGCCTCATCATCCTCCGAGAACTCTCCGCCGCCACCAAGCCCTCCGCAACAATAGAAGAAACGCCTCCGCAAGGCCGCCGAGCCGGCGAGGCCACAGGCGCCTCGACAGCAGCCGAAACGCCGCGCGGCGCGCGCCACCACGACGTGCGAGGTCGTCAAGGAGGTGCCCCGAGCCCGAGCGACAAGCGGAGGGGGATCTTCCCGGAGCGGCTCTGGTGCTCCTTCTGCCCCTCGGGCCTCGGCGACGACTGGTGCTGGGTCTTCACAGCCCACAACCCCGGAGCCCGCCAAGCGCCCGAGGGAGCCTTCTCCTCCAGCTCCTCGCGCCGAAGCGCGCCAGGCGGAGTTCGACTTCTCCGCCCTTAGCTCCGACGACGAGGAGGAAGAGTAAGCTCTTGCACTTTCTGTTCCCATTGATTTTGTCTTGATT
This sequence comes from Secale cereale, assembly GCA_902687465.1. NCBI lineage: Eukaryota > Viridiplantae > Streptophyta > Magnoliopsida > Poales > Poaceae > Secale > Secale cereale. The sequence continues at coordinate 898,031,322 of LR738715.1, forward strand.
TCTCGTGCTTGGTTCTGATCTGGTTTGGTTTCCAGGACCTTGACCCAGCGGATGGCGAAGAGGGCCAAGATCCCTGTGGTCACTATCGAAGACGACGAGCCTGCCGCAGCGACGGAGGATGCGCCAGCGGCAAACTTGCCGGACCAGCCTGCTGCCCCGGGGAGCAGCCCCCAGCGTAAGTCTATGTGTTCAATTTTCTGCTCGTTGGGCGCGCTTGAGGTTGCTATCGTTACTGACATTTTGCTGTCTTGTGCAGAAGTGGAGCCGCAGCCGCAGGAGCACCAGGAAGTTGCCCCCGACGAGTCGCTTGCCCCACCTTCCCCGCCAAGGATGAGCTCCCCGGCGAGGGACAGTGCTCCACCAAGGACGGGTACTCCGCCAAGGGCGAGTACCCCGCCAAGGGTGAGCAGCCCGACAAGGGTGAGCACCCCGCCAAGGGAGGGCGCAAGCGTCCCTCCGCCAGCAAGGCCTACTACTCCGCCGCCAAGGGAGAATTCCCCGGCGAGGGACCCCGTCGTCGAAGAGATCCGCGAAGGTAAACCTTATAATTTCTTCTTCTTGGATTCGTCTTTTTTGGATATTCGCTTGATTCTTTCTTTTCTTTTTCTTCTGCTAGATCCTCCCGCCCCAGAGCTGATGGAGACGGAGACCACTGCTGAGGAGGAGGTGCACGGAGATGGCGGCAACGCCACTACTGCTGAGGGGATGGCCGGAGCCGACGAGCCAACCGTCGAAGAGATCGCCCCGACCGCAGACGCCGCGGCTGGGGAAGGGACCGGTGACCGCACTGCTGGCCCGAAGGCCGCAGGAGCGCCGGACGCTGCACCGGCCGCTGATCCCTCCGCCTCCGCGGCTGGGCAGGGCGTCTACCTGGAGGCCGCCAACGGGGTCTTTATACAAGTCCCGTGGGCGTCCTCATCAAGAGCACCCGCGGAGGGAGAGACCTTCGACGGAGAGGTCCTCGCCTCCGCCGGGCTGAAGGTTGTGGTTGCGCCCGGCAGCAGCGACGAGCCCGAAGAGGAGAGACTCCTTCGTCGGCTCCTGGCCTTGTATCGGGCCAGGCAGGCGAAGTTGGAGTCTCGGGAGGCACTGGCTGCCAAGGCTGGAGCTGACCTAGAGAAGCGCGCCGCGGAGCTCCGTGCCGCCAACCAAGCGGCCCTCCGCAACTTGGCGGAGGAGCGTGAGGAGCTTGCCGGGGCGCAACAGGCATTCATCCTCGAGAAGGCTGAGGTCGAGGAGCAGCAGCGATTGGCCGCCGAGGAGCTGTCTCGGCGGGAAGGAGTACTCAACCAGCGGAAGGTCGACCTCGACGCCCACGAGGACGACCTCACCGCCCGGGAGCAGGCCATTGGCGGTGCTCTGAAGGAGGCGAGGAACGCCGCAGCTGCCGCAGAGACCGCCAAGAAGGATCTAGAGGCCAAGGTGGCGCAGACGGAGCTGTACTTGAAGGCAAGTGAAGAGAGGGTCACCGCGCTCAACGTGGCGCGGGAGAAGGACGCCCACACCAACTCGGAGCTGCAAATCCGCCTCTCCGAGAAGGGCCAGGAGCTCACCAACGCCAGGGACTCCATTGCTCACTTAGAACTGAAAGTCTCCATCCTGACTGACTCGCTCGACGCCGCCCGGGACCGCGAGACGAAACTGAAGGACGAACTCCGCAAAGAAAGGGCCTTGGTGGAGAGCGCCGCCATCTCGCAGAACAACTTCAACCGGGCAGTGGAGCAGTGGACTGATGAACTCGTCACCTCCGCCGCCAACATTGACATGGAAATGATGGCGCTGAGGGCGGAGCACCTCGTGTACTCCCCGGACGAGAGCCTCCCCCACAGCGCCAAACTGAGTCTGTTCTTCAGGGGAGTAGCGCCGGCGCTTGCGCGGCTGCGGGAGAAGATCCCCGTGCAGCTGGCCGACGAGGCGCGTCGGCTCTGCATGGGCACCATGGAGCGGGTCTTGTCGAAGATCGTCTACCGCAACCCCGGCATCAACCTCGTCAACGTCCTCCGCACCTTGCCGCCCGAAGCTGACCAGGAGGCGTTGAAGGCGCAAGTTGCCCACATCGTAGCCAAGGTGGGCAAGATCCAGAGGATCGACGAAGACCGCAGGGACTAGATTTCCTTCCTTCTGCTTCCCTTGCCGCTGTAGATTAAGTTATAGGCAGTAGTTGATTAGAACAGCGGCAAGTTATCTCTGTAATATATACTTTTATTTTGGGCAATTGACGCAGTGTTATCTCCCTTGCTCAGTCCTTTCACTTTGTATGTTTTCCACCCTACGCTTTTAGGGAACTCACCGGCAAAGGGACCCTTGCCGCGAGCGCTGAGTGCTGGACTCTCAGCAGCCTGCTGGCAAAGGCCTTGCCGGCAAGAAACATTGCCGTAGCTAGTCGCAGCACACTTAGCTTGCTGAGCGAACTCGAAAACGAAGTAAGGGCGCGACACTTGTCGCAGCTCTCTTAAGCCGTTGAGCGTGCTCGAAACAAAGTAAGGGCGCGGCTAGCCACGGGTAGGTTCCTCCGCGCACAGGTTTTCCATACAAAATGTGGTTGTTCAAGGAAGACAACTAAAAAATTTGAATTGCTCAAATTCTGGTAACTTAGCTTTCATGGGTTGTTTGCTTTCCGGCAAGGCTTTTCTTTTCTTGAACAGCACTTGGTCCACACCTCTATCTCCTTCCCCCCCGGTAAACTTGTGCGCGAGGAACACTTTTTCTGCTTCAGAGAGACAGACAAAAAAAAGGAGGAAATACAAGCATGGAGCCTTGCGGCTCGTTATTGCTTACCGGGGATGCGTGCTGCACGAGGTGTCAGATGATGCATGCAAGTAAAGGGAATAGCATGAAAACGACAAAGTGGTGCGAAGCACAAAAGTTTTACTAATGCACGGGGTCTGCGCCCGGCTTTGTACAAAGGTTTACATGCGACAGCGGCAAGACTTGTACAAAAGGTGGTTGCCGGAGCGGATCACGGCAACCGCGTCTTATGGGTGAAACTTGCGAAGATGCTCTATGTTCCAGGAGTTGCTCACCGGTAAGCCTTCTTCGGTCTCAAGGCGGACAGCGCCGGGCCTTGTGACTTGTCTCACCCGATAAGGGCCTTCCCACTTCGGCGTCAACTTGTTGGAATTCTTGGCGGACTGAACACGCCGAAGAACAAGGTCGCCTTCCTCGAGACTCCTGGCCTTGACCTTGCGGCTATGATAGCGACGCAAGGCTTGCTGGTATCGAGCAGCTCGTACAGCAGCCTGGAGACGTTCCTCCTCGAGGAGCAATGCATCATCTTGTCGCAGTTGCTCTTGCTCGAGCTCGTCGTAAGCGAGCACTCGAGGAGACCCGTATACGAGTTCCATGGGGAGAACTGCCTCTGCTCCATAGACAAGAGCAAAGGGTGTCTGTCCGGTGGCTCGATTTGGTGTCGTCCTGATTGACCAAAGAGCCGCCGGCAACTCCTCTATCCAGTTTCTTCCACACTTGTGCAGCCTGTCGAAGGTTCTTGTCTTGAGTCCGCGCAACACTTCAGCATTTGCCCTCTCTGCTTGACCATTGCTCCTCGGGTGAGCAACAGAAGCAAAGCAGACCTTGGCGCCAAGGTCTTGGACGTACTGCATGAAGGTGCGGCTTGTGAACTGAGTGCCGTTGTCGGTGATGATCCTATTAGGGATTCCGAAACGGCAAACAATTGACCTGAAGAACCTCACTGCTGACTGTGCTGTCACCTTCCTCACCGGTTCCACTTCTGGCCACTTTGTGAACTTGTCGATTGCAACGTACAAGTACTCAAAGCCCCCGACGGCGCGGGGAAAGGGGCCGAGGATATCGAGCCCCCAGACCGAGAAGGGCCAGGACAAAGGGATCGTCTGGAGAGCTTGAGCTGGCTGATGTATTTGCTTGGCATGGAACTGGCATGCTTCACACTTGGTTACTTGTGCAGTTGCATCTTGGAGGGTTTCTGGCCAGAAGAACCCTTGCCGGAATGCCTTCCCGGCGAGTGCCCTTGCACCAATGTGGTGGCCACATATGCCTCCGTGTATCTCTGCCAACAGCTTCTGTCCATCTTCCCGGGAAATACATTTCAACCTAACGCCGTTGAGTCTTCTTCTGTACAATTCATTGTCGACGAACTGGTACATACTTGACTGTCTGGTTATTCTCTCTATCTCTTCTGGCTCATCGGGAAGTTCTCCAGTTTGGAGAAAACGGACAATTTGCTGTGCCCACGCTGGAGCTTGGGGCTCAACAGCAAGGACTAAAGGCATCAGCGCTGCTGCGGGAACCTCAGCTTCTACGGCAAGAACTTGCGGCTCTGCTGGAGCTGAGGATTCTCCGGCAAGCCTGCCTGGGCAAGGCTTGTGGGGAACGCCGGCTTCAACTGTACAGACCCTTGGGTCCGCAGGAGCAGACTGTTCCTCAGCATTTGTGTTGTTGATCTTGGGGACTTTGGCGGCGGCTTCAGGGAGATCCGCCGGCAAGTAGTCACCGGAGACCAACCTCCTCTTCTTACTTTGCCCAAGTGACGGTGTAACGGATGGTTGAGTCAGCTTGAGCACGAAGGTCCCTGGTTCCACAGGTAATTTCATCGCAGCACACTTTGAGAGGCCATCTGCAATATCATTTTGAGCTCTTGGAACGTGCTCCATTTGCAGGCCTTCAAAGTGTTCTTCAAGCTTCCTCACTTCATCAACATAAACTTCCATCAAGGGACTTTGGTAACTCTTGTTCACTTGTCGGACCACCAACTGTGAATCTCCCCGGACAATCAGCTTCTTGATCCCAAGTTCGGCCGCAATTCTGAGGCCGGCAAGCAAACCTTCATACTCAGCAGTATTGTTTGTCGCTTGCTCCTTGGGGAAGTGCATCTGAACAACGTACTTGAGGTGCTCTCCGGTGGGCGCTACGAGGACCACGCCAGCACCGGCGCCTTGCAGCGAGAAAGCACCGTCGAAGTACATTATCCACTCTTGGCTTGCCTCTTGGACGGGGACGCTTGTCTCTGGAACTTCCTCATCTGGCGTGGGGGTCCATTCCGCTATAAACTCTGCCAAAGCTCTGCTCTGTATGGTGGAAGTACTCTCAAACTTGAGACCAAAGCTTGACAGCTCCAGTGCCCACTCGACGATCCTTCCTGTTGCTTCTGGATTTTGCAATATTCTCTTCAACGGAAAGCGAGTGACCACCGTTATCTCGTGTGCTTGGAAGTAATGGTGCAGCTTCCTTGAGGCCATGAGGAGGCCGAAAAGCAACTTCTGCACCCCAGAGTATCTTGATCTAGCTCCCTGCAAGAGGGAACTTACGAAATACACTGGGTGCTGCACCATCTTCTTTCGCACTTCTCCTTTATCCTGCGCAGACTTCTCCTTGTCGGGGCCAAAGCTTGACGGGGAAGCCCCCTGTTTGTCGCTGGAAGTAATTGCCGGATCTGTGGGCTCTTCCTCTGCCTCCCTCTCTGCTACTAACGCAGCACTAACCACTTGATTCGTTGCCGCTAGATACAGCAGCAACTTCTCTTGTGGCTTAGGTGCGACAAGTACTGGAGTGGAGGACAGGTATCCTTTCAAGTCTTGCAGCGCTGCCTCCGCTTCCGGAGTCCATTTCATAGGACCTGCCTTTTTCAAGATTTTGAAGAAAGGCAGGGCGCATTCTGCAGACTTTGAAATGAACCTGCTGAGGGCAGCCACACAACCAGCAAGCCTCCTTACATCCTTGACACGCTTCGGGGCTTCAATCTGCTCGATGGCTTTTATCTTGTCGGGATTGGCTTCAATTCCCCTCTGAGACACGAAGAACCCGAGAAGCTTGCCGGAGGGAACTCCGAAGTCGCACTTCTCGGGGTTCAACTTGAACTGTATCTTGCGCAGATTCTCAAAGGTCTCTCCTAGGTCTTGAATCAGGGTGTCTTTGCTCTTGCTCTTGACCACTATATCATCCATGTAGGCTTCCACATTTCTGTGTATCTGTGGCTCAAAAGCAGTATGTACCACCCTTGCAAATGTTGATCCTGCATTCTTCAATCCAAAGGGCATGTGTATGAAGCAGTATGTGCCACATGGAGTAATGAATGCAGTCTTCTCTTCATCTTCCTTGGCCATGAATATCTGGTGGTAACCTGAGTATGCATCGAGGAATGAAAGCAACTCACATCCAGCCGTGGAGTCCACAATTTGATCGATACGCGGCAAGGGAAATGGATCCTTGGGACATGCTTTATTCACATCAGTGAAGTCTATACAAAGTCTCCACTTCCCATTGGCCTTGCGCACAACAACTGGATTGGCCAACCACGTAGGATGGATCACGCCTCTAACTAGGCCTGCTGCTTCCAACTTCTTTATCTCCTCGGCAATGAACTCTTGGCGCTCCACAGCTTGCTTCCTGACCTTCTGCTTAACGGGCCGCGCGTGAGGACAAACAGCAAGCTTGTGCTCAATTACCTTCCTGGGAACGCCGGGGATGTCAGACGGTTGCCATGCAAACACGTCGACATTCGCCCGCAGGAAGGCAACGAGCGCGCTTTCCTATTTGGGGTCGAGTGTAGCACTGATGGTGAAGGTACCACCAGTGCCGTCCTCCTTGGCGGACACCTTCTTGGTTGCCGGTGGAGCTGCCATTCCTTTCTTACACTTGCCGGTGGAGCTCGATGGTGCGTCCTCGACGGCAGCGCAACACTCCGAGGAGGTGCGTTTGCCGGAGTGGGCCCCAGAGCTCTTGCCGGACTTGGTCTTGGTCTTCCCCCCGGGAGCTTCAGCGGCAAGTGTGTGGCTGTCTGCCGCGGCTGCTGCATCCCGGTAGATCTTGTCGGCGCAGATCAGCGCATCCTTCTTGTCGTCGGGGACAGAGATGACGCTTATTGGCCCCGGCATCTTGAGTACGTTGTACGCGTAGTGGGAAGCTGCCATGAACTTGGCGAGGGCAGGACGGCCAAGTATCCCATTATATGGCAATGGAATATCGGCAACGTCGAACGTGATCCTCTCCGTCCTGAAGTTGAGCTCCCCACCAAAGGTAACTGGCAGCGTGATCTTCCCCTTCGGCTTGCTCCTTCCCGGGTTGATCCCCTGGAACGTCCCGGTTTCTTCGAGCTCGCTGTCGGGGATCTGTAGCTTCTTGATCACAGCAGCGGAGATCAAGTTGAGGCCGGCCCCGCCGTCAACCAACATCTTGGTGACCTTGAGGTTGCGGATAGTTGGTGAGACCAACATCGACAAGCACCCGACCGCTGTTGTGCGGTCAGGGTAGTCCTCAAGGTCAAAGATGATGGGCGTGCCGGACCATTTCAGCAGCCTGCGCGACTCGACGGGTGGCTCGGCTGCATTCACTTCCCGCACCCACTGCTTGAGTTGGCGGTGGGAAGTGTGCAGAGAGGCACCTCCATCGACACACATAACCTCTGTGGCCTTCTAGAACTCATGCTCGCTGTTGTCTCCTTCATCCATGTCCTCATCGTCATCTTCGTCCTCATCCTTGTCGCGGCCCCGGGGAGGTCTGTCACCTTGCCCCTGCTTAGCCTTGCCGCGGCGCCCTCCCCGGCCATTGAACGGCCGCTTCTTGCTGGGTTCTCCTCCGCCTCCTTGGGCCTTCTCCTTGTCGCGACGCTCGTATTCAGCCTTCTGCTGCTCTATGAGGTACTCTACCCTCTTGCAGTTCTGGAGATCATGGCCCTTGGTGCGGTGGATCTTGCAGTACTGCTTGTCGGAGCCGTCCTGCTTGTCGGCTGCCGCTACAGGGGCAGGCTCCTTGCCGGAGCCGCCAACCTGTGCCTTCTTGGCGGGAGCCTCCTTGCCGGACTGCTCGACAACCAGTACTTCCTTGTTCTTCTTTTTCCTGTTGTTCCGCCGCCGGCCTTTCCTTGCCGGGGCGGCATCCTCGCCGTCGCTTCCTCCTGCGCCGGCATCCTCACTGGGGAGTCTCCTCCCCTCTTCAGCACGTGCACATTTATCAGCCAGAGCGTAAAGCTCGCTGACGTCCCTGATCTTGGTCATGGCCATCTCCTCCCTCATCCGACGGTTACGCACGTTCTGGTGGAACGCGCTGATAACCGTGGCAGGGTGGACATCGGGGATATTGTGTTGCACGCGGCTGAACCTTTGGATGTATTTGCGCAGGGACTCTCCCTCCTTCTGGGCAAGGATATGGAGATCGCTCTCCTGGCCGTGGGGTTTGTGGCCGCCCGTGAAGGCGCCAACAAACTGGTGGCACAAATCCGCCCATGAAGAGATGGAGTTCTCCGGCAAGTGCATAAGCCAAGACCTGACGTTTGGCTTAAGCACTAGCGGGAAGTAGTTGGCTAGGATCTTCTCGTCACGTCCCCCGGCAGCCTGCACCGCAATGGTGTAGATGCTGAGGAACTCCGAGGGGTGCGTCTTGCCGTCGTACTTCTCGGGTACGTCGGGCTTGAAGTTCTTCATGCTGGGCCACTGGACTCGCCGCAGCTCTCGGGTGAACGCAGGGCAACCTGCCGTGTACGGCAAGTCGCCTGGTTCACCGGGCGCGTGCATGTCAACAGCAGTCCCAGCGCGCTGGTCTGACAGTCTTCTGGCTTCTCTTCGACGCTCGATGCGAGTTCGAGCGTCCTCTTGTCGCCTGTCGTCTAGGACTTGGCGCTGATCACGGCGAGCCCGCGGATCCGACGACGCCGTGGAGTCGTCGTCGACGTTGATCCGGCGGGGCGGCGATTTCTGCTTCCGCGGCGGGGAGTGCACGGTAGTTGCACCCCCGGCGGTCTTATCTCCGTCGGCCTTCGTTTGGTCGACTTGCCGCGGCCGTGATATTGCTGGCTGCTGCGGCGTGTCGTTGTTGGCGAAGGCGATGAGGCTCTGGATCGCCGCCCTCCAGTCTTCGGCCTTGTCTGCCGCTGGAGCGAAATCAAGGAGCAGCTGAGCCCTGGCCAGGGCTTCTGCTGGAGAGGAGGGAAATGGTGGCGAACGGTGCGAGGAGCGGGACACGCTCGGACTTCTAACCGCGTTAGAAGGAGCATGCTCCCGCTCCGGCGACCGTGCCTTGCTCGTGCCAGGACGTTGGCCCTGAGCGTCCCGTGACCCGCCGGTCGGTCCACGTCCCAGCAAGCGTATGGTACCTCCGGTACCACGTCGCTGCTGGTCTGGCACCTCCTGAGAGGGACGTGGTGCGTGCACGGACACCGAGGCTTTGGAGTTCGCCCGGTCGTCCGTCTTGTCCTTGGACTTGGTGGCGCCGTGAGTTTCCTCGCCGGCGACCACCCTTCCGCCGGCGTCTCCTCCACCAACCGTTGGTTCTGGTGGCGGTGGGATGGACGCACACGGGCCTCTGACCTCCGAAGCCTTCTTCTTCGGAGGCATGTTGATGTAGTCGAAGAAGCTGATGAAGTTGGAGAAGTTGCTGAAGATTGCGCCCGCGTGAGCGCCGGATCAGGTTCGCACAACCTGGACGCCCCCCTACCTGGCGCGCCAAAGATGTCGGGGGAAACTGTCCTCCCACAAACACCTATGGGACCGGAGCCCCTTCTACGTTGCGGTAAGGGAGCGGAGGGAGCACGGAGAGCAGATCGAGGGGCACACGTGGGCAGTTTACCCAGGTTCGGGCCGCGCGGACGCGTAAAACCCTACTCCTGCTTTGGTTGTATTGAGTTTTTGGGCTCGGGAGCTTGAAGATCTACAGTACCAGCTACACCGAGCGAGGGAGTGAGTAAGTTTCTAGGATCGAACCCCTTCTACGTTGTGCATGGGCCTCCTTTTATAGCTCAAAGGGGTCACCGACATGTGTCAACGTAGAGAAGGGTAGAAGTGTAAATTTGGTGGTAGTTGTAACAGTGCATGAACAGTGGATGAACAGTGGTCTTCACCTAACCTTGACGGTGGGGGACAAGGGCATTGAATGCCCGTCGCCGTCGACCCCAAAAGCGCCTGTCCATGCGTCTCCGTTCGCCACGGCGGTAGCCTCGTCACCGCGGCTCGCCAGCGTGTCCTTCATATTGCACAGCCATCGGAAGGGCCCCAGGGCGACGCGTGGCCGAATGAGCTGGAGCGCAGGAACACAGTGTGAGCTTCCCCCGGCAAGCACCTTGCCGGGGACGCTCTCTTTCCGGGCCCGGAAGCTTGCCGCTTCCCGGGCCCCGCCGGGGCGCAGGATGCGCCGTGATGTATCTTCTGCGGTGTTATCCTTTGGCCTTCCTGGCAAGCACCTCCTGCCAGGGTCTTGTGCTGAAAAGATGCCCTTGAGCCTGGTGCGGCCTTCCCGGCAAGCTCCTCTTGCCGGGGTCTTGTCTCTTAACTTGGATACTTTGTTCTTGAATGGCTTCATAGGGACCAGAGCGGGCCTTGGCAAGCGCGTGGTAGGCCCTGCCGCGGGAAGCTGCTACTGCCCGTGCACAAGTTGGGGTACTATGGTACCCCTACCTTAGTACACCGACAACTACAAAATGAACTCTGAAAAGGTTGAAACTTGGCATGGAATCGTCATTTCACCCACATGGCATGTGCAAAAAAGTAGAGAGTGTCACAAAAAAAAACTAGATGCACTTCCAGTACAAAATGGAGAATCTCTTTCGAGGTATCAGGGTATCGGACGAAAACTCATATGTTACAAAGGCATTGCATTTTTTTGAACTTGTTTGAAGTCAAGACTTTTTGTGTGTTCAAAATGCACCATTCAAATCCACATCATCAATTATCAACCCTTTCTGAATTCATTTGTTATTTTTCATTCATTTACTGATTTGTTTTGAGAGAGCAAAATGACCGTGAAATTGAAAAGCACTACAAAATGAACTCTGAAAAGGTTGAAACTTGGCATGGTATCATCATTTCACCCACATAGCATGTGCAAAAAAGTAGATATTGTCACGGCAAAAACTGGATGGACTTCGTGTACAAAATGGACAATCTCTAACGAGGTATCAGGGTTTCGGACGAAAACTCATATGTTACAAAGGCATTGCATTTTTTTTGAACTTATTTGAACTCCAGACTTTTTGTGTGTTCAAAATGCACCATTCAAATCCACATCATCAATTATCAACCCTTTCTGAATTCATTTGGTATTTTTCATTCATTTACTGATTTGTTTTGAGAGAGCAAAATGACCGTGAAATTGAAAAGCACTACAAAATGAACACTGAAAAGGTTGAAACCTGGCATGGTATCATCATTTCACCCACATGGCATTTGCAAAAAAGTATAGATTGTCACGGCAAAAACTGGATGCACTTCGTGTACAAAATAGACAATCTCGTTCGACGTATCAAGGTTTCGGACGAAAATTCATATGTTACAAAGGCATTGCATTTTTTTAAACTTACTTGAACTCCAGACTTTTTCCGCGTTCACAATGCACCATTCAAATCCACATCATCAATTGTCAACCCTTTCTGAATTCATTTGTTATTTTCATTCATTTACTGAATTGTTTTGAGAGCTAAATGACCGTGAAATTGAAAAACTACAAAATGAACTCTGAAAAGGTTAAAACTTGGCATGATATCGTCATTTCACCCACATGGCATGTGCAAAAAATAAGAGAGTGTCACGGCAAAAACTGGATGGAATTCGTGTACAAAATGGACAATCTCTTTCTAGGTATCAATGTTTCGGACGAAAACACATATGTTACAAACGCATTGCATTTTTTTGAACTTATTTGAACTCCAGACTTTTTGTGTGTTCAAAATGCACCATTCAAATCCACATCATCAATTATCAACCCTTTCTGAATTCATTTGGTATTTTTCATTCATTTACTTAAATATTTTAGAGCAAAATGACCGTGAAATTGAAAAGCACTACAAAATGAACTCTGAAAGGGTTAAAACGTGGCATGGTATCGTTATTTCACCCACATGGCACGTGCAAAAAAGTAGAGAGTGTCACGGCAAAAACTGGATGCACTTCCTGTACAAAATGGACAATCTCTTTCGAGGTATCAGGGTTTCGGACGAAAACTCCTATGTCACAAAGGCATTGCAATTTTTTGAACTTGTTTGAACTCCAGACTTTTTGTGTGTTCAAAATGCACCATTCTAATCCACATCATCAATTATCTACCCTTTCTGAATTCATTTGGTATTTTTCATTCATTTACTTAAATATTTTAGAGCTAAATGACCTTGAAATTGAAAAGCACTACAAAATGAAATCTGAAAAGGTTGAAACTTGGCATGGTATCATCATTTCACCCACACGACATGTGCAAAAAAGTAGAGAGGGTCACGACAAAAACTGGATGCACTTCGTGTACAAAATAGACAATCTCTTTCGACGTATCAAGGTTTCGGACGAAAACTCATATGTTACAAAGGCTTGCATTTTTTTGAACTTATTTGAACTCCAAATTTTTGTGTGTTCACAATGCACCATTCAAATCCACATCATCAATTGTCAACCCTTTCTGAATTCATTTGTTATTTTTTATTCATTTACTGATTTGTTTTGAGAGCTAAATGACCGTGAAATTGAAAAGAACTGCAAAATGAACTCTGAAAAGGTTGAAACTTGGCATGGAATCGTCATTTCATCCACATGGCATGTGCAAAAAAGTAGAGAGTGTCACGGCAAAAACTGGATGCACTTCCTGTACAAAATGGACAATCTCTTTAGAGGTATCAGGGTATCGGACGAAAACTCATATGTTACAAAGGCATTGCATTTTTTTGAACTCGTTTGAACTCCAGACTTTTTGTGTGTTCAAAATGCACCATTAAAATCCACATCATCAGTTATCAACCCTTTCTGAATTCATTTGGTATTTTTCATTCATTTACTGATTTGTTTTGAGAGAGCAAAATGACCGTGAAATTGATAAGCACTACAAAATGAACTCTGAAAAGGTTGAAACTTGGCATGCTATCATCATTTCACCCACATGGCATGTGCAAAAAAGTAGAGAGGGTCACGGCAAAAACTGGATGCACTTTGTGTACAAAATAGACAATCTCTTTCGACGTATCAAGGTTTCGGACGAAAACTCATATGTTACAAAGGCATTGCATTTTTTAAACTTATTTGAACTCCAGACTTTTTGCGTGTTCACTATGCACCATTCAAATCCACATCAACAATTGTCAACCCTTTCTGAATTCTTTTGTTATTTTTCATTCATTTACTGATTTGTTTTGAGAGCTAAATGACCGTGAAATTGAAAAGCACTACAAAATGAACTTTGAAAGGGTTAAAACGTGGCATGGTATCGTTATTTCACCCACATGGCACGTACAAAAAAGTAGAGAGTGTCACGGCAAAAACTGGATGCACTTCCTGTACAAAATGGACAATCTCTTTCGAGGTATCAGGGTTTCGGACGAAAACTCCTATGTTACAAAGGCATTGCAATTTTTTGAACTTGTTTGAACTCCAGACTTTTTGTGTGTTCAAAATGCACCATTCTAATCCACATCATCAATTATCAACCCTTTCTGAATTCACTTGGTATTTTTCATTCATTTACTGATTTGTTTTGAGAGAGCAAAATGACCGTGAAATTGAAAAGCACTACAAAATGAACTCTGAAAAGGTTGAAACTTGGCATGGCATCATCATTTCACCAACATGGCATGTGCAAAAAAGTAGAGAGTGTCATGGCAAAAACTGGATGGACTTCGTGTACAAAATGGACAATCTCTTTCGAGGTATCAGGGTTTCGGACGAAAACTCATATGTTACAAAGGCATTGCATTTTTTTGAACTTGTTTGAACTTCAGACTTATTGTGTGTTCAAAATGCACCATTCAAATCAACATCATAAATTATCATCCCTTTCTTAATTCATTTGGTATTTTTCATTCATTTACTGATTTGTTTTGAGATAGCAAAATGACCGTGAAATTGAAAAGCACTACAAAATGAACTCTGAAAAGGTTGAAACTTGGCATGGTATCATCATTTCACCCACATGGCATGTGCAAAAAAGTAGGGAGTGTCACGGCAAAAACTGGATGGACTTCGTCTACAAAATGGACAATCTCTTTCGAGGTATCAAGGTTTCGGACGAAAACTCATATGTTACAAAGGCATTGCATTCTTTTGAACTTATTTGAACTCCAGACTATTTGTGTGTTCAAAATGCACCATTCGAATCCACATCATCAATTATCAACCCTTTCTGAATTCATTTGGTATTTTTCATTCATTTACTTAAATATTTTAGAGCTAAATGACCGTGAAATTGAAAAGCACTACAAAATGAAATCTGAAAAGGTTGAAACTTGGCATGGTATCATCATTTCACCCACATGGCATGTGCAGAAAATTAGAGAGGGTCACGGCAAAAACTGGATGCACTTCCTGTACAAAATGGACAATTTTTTTCGAGGTACCAAGGTTTCGGACAAAAACTCATATGTTACAAAGGCATTGCATTTTTTTGAACTTGTTTGAACTCCATACTTTTTGTGTGTTCAAAATGCAACATTCTAATCCACATCATCAATTATCAACCCTTTTTGAATTCACTTGGTATTTTTCATTCATTTACTGATTTGTTTTGAGAGAGCAAAATGACCGTGAAATCGAAAAGCACTACAAAATGAACTCTGAAATGGTTGAAACTTGGCATGGTATCATCATTTCACCCACATGGCATGTGCAAAAAAGTAGAGAGTGTCATGGCAAAAACTGGATGGACTTCGTGTACAGAATGGACAATCTCTTTCGAGGTATCAGGGTTTCGGACGAAAACTCATATGTTACAAAGCCATTGCATTTTT
>LR738715.1:898052895-898067887 GCA_902687465.1 Secale cereale
ACGAAAACTCATATGTTACAAAGGCATTGCATTTTTTTGAACTTGTTTGAACTCCAGACTTTTTATGTGTTCAAAATGCACCATTCTAATCCACATCATCAATTATCAACCCTTTCTGAATTCACTTGGTATTTTTCATTCATTTACTGATTTGTTTTGAGAGAGCAAAATGACCGTGAAATTGAAAAGCACTACAAAATGAACTCTGAAAAGGTTGAAACTTGGCATGGTATCATCATTTCACCCACATGGCATGTGCTAAAAAGTAGAGAGTGTCACGGCAAAAACTGGATGGACTTCATGTACAAAATGGACAATCTCTTTCAAGGTATCAGGGTTTCGGACGAAAACTCATATGTTACAAAGGCATTGCATTTTTTTGAACTTATTTGAACTCCAGACTTTTTGTGTGTTCAAAATGCACCATTCAAATCCACATCAACAATTATCAACCCTCTCATAATTCATTTTGTATTTTTCATTCATTTACTTAATTGTTTTGAGAGAGCAAAATGACCATGAAATTGAAAAGCACTACAAAATGAACTCTGAAAAGGTTGAAACTTGGCATGGTATTGTCGGTGTACTAAGATAGGGGTACCTTAGTACCCCAACTTGTGCACGGGAAGTAGCAGCTCCCCGCGGCAGGGTTTACCACGTGCTCGCCGGAAACCTTTCTGGTCCCTATAAAGCCATTCAAGAACAAAGTATACAAGTCAGAAGATCAAGGCCCCGGCAAGAGGAGCTTGCCGGGAAGGCCGCACCAGGCTCAAGGATATCACTTTAGTACAAGACCCTGGCAAGAGGAGCTTGCCAGGAAGGCCAAGGAATGCACACCTCAAGAAACGCCTCGACGCGTCATGCGCCCGGGCAGGACCCGGAGAGCGACAAGCTTCCGGGCCCGGCAAGGTCACGGCCCCGTCAAGGTGCTTGCCGGGGGGAACTTATGCTGTGTGCCCGCGCTCCAGCTCATCTGCCCACGCGTCGCCCTGGGGCCCTTCCAGGGACGCGTGGCGGAAGGTTGTGCAGCCTGGGGCACACGGTGGCAAGCCACGGTGACGAGGCTACCGCCGTGGCGGACGGAGGAGCATGGACGGACACTTTTGGGGTCGACTGTGACGGGCATTTAATGCCCTTGTCCCCCACTGTCAAAGTTAGGTGAAGACTACTGTGCATCCACTGTTCACGCACTATTCCCGCACTGTTACAACTACCACCAAAGTTACATTTTTACCCTCCTCTACGTTGACACCTGTCGGTGACCCCTTTGAGCTATAAAAGGAGGCCCATGCACAACGTAGAAAGGGTTCGAAACCTAAGCAACTCTCTCGCTCGGTGTAGCTAGTACTGTAGCTCTTCAAGCTCCCGAGCTCAATACAACCAAGGCAGGAATAGGGTTTTACGCGTCCGCGCGGCCCGAACCTGGGTAAACTGCCTGCGTGTGCCCCTCGATCTGCTCTTCGTGCTCCCTCCGCTCCCTTACCGCAACGTAGAAGGGGCTCCGGTCCCATAGGTGCTCGTGGGAGGACAGTTTCCCCCGACATCTTTGGCGCGCCAGGTAGGGGGGCGTCGAGGTTGTGTGAACCTGATCCGGCGCTCACGCGGGCGCACTCTTCATCAACCTCTCCAGCTTCATCAACTTCGTCAGCAGCATCAACATGCCTCCGAAGAAGAAAGCTTCGGAGGTCGGAGGCCCGTCTGCGGCCATTCCACCACCACCAGAACCAACGGTTGGTGGAGGAGACGCCGGCGGAAGGGTGGTCGCCGGCGAGGAAACTCACGGCGCCACCAAGTCCAAGGACAAGACGGACGACCGGGCGAATTCCAAGACCTCGGTGTCCGTAGACGCACCACGTCTCTCTCAGCAGACGCCAGGCCAGCAGCGCCGTGGTACAGGAGGTACCATACGCTTGCTGGGGCAAGGATAAACCGGAGGATCGCAGGACGCTCAAGGCCACCGTCCTGGTACAAGCAAGGCGCGGTCGCCGGGGCGAGAAACTGCTCCTTCTAACCCTGTTAGAAGTCCGAGCATATCTCGCTCCTCGCACCGCTCGCCACCGCTCCCCTCCTCTCCAGCAGAAGCTCTAGCCAGAGCACAACTGCTCCTCGACTTCCCTCCAGCGGCAGACAAAGCCGAAGACTGGAGGGCGACGATCGAGAGCCTCATCGCCTTCTCCAACAACGACACGCCGCAGCAGCCGGCGACATCGCGGCCACGGCAAGTCGACCAGACGAAGGCCGATGGCGACAAGACCGCCGGGGGTGCAACCACCGTGCACTCCCCGCCGCAGAAGCAGAAGACGCCACCCCGCCGGATCAACGTCGACGACGACTCCACGGCGTCGTCGGATCCGCGGGCTCGTCGGGACCAGCGCCAAGTCCTCGACGACCGGCGACAAGAAGACGCTCGGACGCGCATCGAGCGCCGACGAGAAGCCCGACGACAGTCGGATCAGCGCGCTTGGACCGCTGTCGACACGCACGCGCCCGGTTAACCAGGCGACTTGCCGTACGCGGCAGGTTGCCCTGCTTTCACACGTGAGCTGCGGCGCGTCCAGTGGCCCAGCATGAAAAACTTCAAGCCCGACGTACCCGAGAAGTACGATGGCAAGACGCACCCCTCGGAGTTCCTCAGCATCTACACCATCGCGGTGCAGGCTGCCGGGGGACGCGACGAGAAGATACTAGCCAACTATTTCCCGCTAGTGCTTAAGCCGAACGTCCGTTCTTGGCTTATGCACTTGCCGGAGAGCTCCATTTCTTCGTGGGCAGATCTGTGCCACCAATTTGTTGGCGCCTTCACAGGCGGCCACAAACCCCACGGCCAGGAGAGCGATCTCCACATCTTGGCCCAGAAGGAGGGAGAGTCCCTGCGCAAGTACATCCAAAGGTTCAGCCGCGTGCAACACAACATTCCCGACGTCCACCCTGCCGTGGTTATCAGCGCGTTCCATCAGAACGTGCGTAACTGCCGCATGAGGGAAGAGATGGCCATGACCAAGATAAGGGATGTCAGCGAGCTCTACGCTCTAGCTGACAAGTGCGCGCGCGCCGAAGAGGGGAGGAGACTCCCCGGAGAGGATACTGGCGCAGGAGGAAGCGACAACGAGGATGCCGCCCCGGCAAGGAAGAGCCGGCGGCGGAACAACAGGAAGAAGAAGAACAAGGAGGTGCTAGTCGTCGAGCAGTCCGGCAAGAAGGCTCCCGCCAAGAAGGTACAGGCTGGCGGTTACGGCAAGGAACCTGCCCCTTTAGCGGTAGCCGACAAGCAGGACGGCTCCGACAAGCAATACTGCAAGATCCACCGCACCAAGGGCCACGATCTGCAGAATTGCAAGCGAGTCGAGTACCTCGTAGAACAGCAGAAGGCTGAATACGAGCGTCGCGACAAAGAGAAGGCCCATGGTGGCGGAGGAGAACCAAGCAAGAAGCGGCCATTCAATGGCCGAGGAGGACGCCGCGGCAAGGCCAAGCAGCGGCAAGGTGATCGTCCTCCCCGGGGCCGCGACAAGGACGACGACGAAGACGACGACGACATGGAGGAAGGAGATAACAACGAGCAGGAGTTCCAGAAGGCCACAGAAGTTCTGTGTGTTGACGGAGGCGCCTCTCTGCACACTTCCCACCGCCAACTCAAGCAGTGGGTGCGGGAAGTAAACGCAGCTGAGCCGCCCGTCGAGTCGCGCAGGCTGCTGAAGTGGTCCAGCATGCCCATCATTTTTTACCTTGAGGATCACCCTGACTGCACAACGGCGGTCGGGTGCTTGCCGATGTTGGTCTCACCAACTATCCGCAACCTCAAGGTCACCAAAATGTTGGTTGACGGCGGGGCCGGCCTGAACTTGATCTCCTCAGCTGTGATCAAGAAACTCCAGATCCCAGATGGCGAGCTCGAAGAAACCGGGTCGTTCCAAGGAATAAACCCGGGAAGGAGCAAGCCGAAGGGGAAGATTACTCTGCCCGTGACCTTTGGCGGGGAGCTCAACTTCAGGACGGAGAGGATAACCTTCGACGTGGCCGATATCCCATTGCCATACAATGGGATACTTGGACGTCCTGCCCTCGCCAAGTTCATGGCAGCTTCCCACTATGCCTACAACGTGCTCAAGATGCCGGGGCCGATAAGCGTCATCTCTGTCCCTGGCGACAAGAAGGACGCGCTTATCTGCGCCGACAAGATATACCGGGATGCAGCAGCCGCAGCGGAAAGCAACACACTTGCCGCTGAAGCTCCCGGGGGGAAGATCAAGACCAAGTCCGGCAAGAGCTCTGGGGCCCACTCCGGCAAACGCACCTCTTCGGAGTGCTGCGCTGCCGTCGAGGACGCACCATCGAGCTCCACCGGCAAGTGCAAGAAAGGGATGGCCGCTCCACCGGCAACCAAGAAGGTGTCCGCCAAGGAGGACGGCACTGGTGGTACCTTCACCATCAGTGCTACGCTCGACAACAAATAGGAAAGCGCGCTCGTTGCCTTCCTGCGGGCGAATGTCGATGTGTTTGCGTGGCAACCATCTGACATCCCCGGCGTTCCCAGGAAGGTAATTGAGCACAAGCTTGCTGTTTGTCCTCATGCGCGGCCCACCAAGCAGAAGGTCAGGAAGCAAGCCGTGGAGCGCCAAGAATTCATCGCCGAAGAGATAAAGAAGCTATATGCAGCAGGCCTGGTTAGAGGCGTGATCCATCCTACGTGGTTAGCAAATCCAGTCGTCGTGCGCAAGGCCAATGGGAAGTGGAGACTTTGTATAGACTTCACTGATGTGAATAAAGCATGTCCCAAGGATCCATTTCCCCTGCCGCATATCGATCAGATTGTTGACTCCACCACTGGATGTGAGCTACTTTCCTTCCTTGATGCATACTCAGGTTACCACCAAATATTCATGGCCAAGGAAGATGAAGAGAAGACTGCATTCATTACTCCATGCGGCACATATTGCTTCATACGCATGCCCTTTGGATTGAAGAATGCAGGCTCGACATTTGCAAGGGTGGTGCACACTGCTTTTGAGCCACAGATACACAGAAATGTGGAAGCCTACATGGATGATATAGTGGTCAAGAGCAAGAGCAAAGATACCCTGATCCAAGACTTAGAACAAACTTTTGAGAATCTGTGCAAGATACAGCTTAAATTGAACCCCGAGAAGTGCGTCATCGGACTCCCCTCCGGCAAGCTTCTCGGGTTCTTTGTGTCCCAAAGGGGGATTGAAGCCAATCCCGACAAGATAAAAGCCATCGAGCAGATTGAAGCCCCGAAGCGCGTCAAGGATGTAAGAAGACTTGCGGGTTGTGTGGCTGCCCTCAGCAGGTTCATTTCAAAGTCTGCAGAACGCGCCCTGCCTTTCTTCAAAATTTTGAAGAAGGCAGGTCCTATGAAATGGACTCCGGAAGCGGAGGCAGCGCTGCAGGATTTGAAAGGATACTTGTCCTCCACTCCAATACTTGTCGCACCTAAACCACAAGAGAAGTTGCTGCTGTACTTAGCAGCAACCAATCAAGTGGTTAGTGCTGCGTTGGTAGCGGAAAGGGAGGCAGAGGAAGAGCCCGCAGCCCCGGCAAGTACTTCCAGCAACAAGCTGGGGGCTTCCCCGACAAGCTCTGGCACCGACAAGGACAAGTTTGCGCAGGAACAAGGTGAAGTGCGAAAGAAGATGGTGCAGCGCCCAGTGTATTTTGTAAGTTCCCTCTTGCAGGGGGCTAGATCAAGATACTCTGGGGTGCAGAAGTTGCTTTTCGGCCTCCTCATGGCCTCGAGAAAGCTGCACCATTACTTCCAAGCACACGAGATAACGGTGGTCACTCGCTTTCCGTTGAAGAGGATATTGCAGAATCCCGAAGCAACGGGCAGAATCGTCGAGTGGGCACTGGACCTGTCAAGCTTTGGTCTCAAGTTTGAGAGTACTTCAACCATACAGAGCAGAGCTTTGGCAGAATTCATAGCGGAATGGACCCCAACGCCCGATGAAGAAGTTCCAGAGACAAGCGTCCCCGTACAAGAAGCGAGCAGTGAATGGGTAATGTATTTTGATGGTGCTTTCTCACTGCAAGGCGCCGGTGCCGGCGTGGTACTCATAGCGCCCACCGGAGAGCACCTCAAGTATGTTATCCAGATGCACTTTCCCAGGGAACAAGCGAGAAACAATACTGCTGAGTATGAAGGTTTGCTTGCCGGCCTCAGAATTGCAGCCGAGCTTGGGATTAAGAAGTTGATTGTGCGGGGAGATTCTCAGTTGGTGGTCCGACAAGTGAACAAGAGTTACCAGAGCCCTTTGATGGAAGCTTATGTTGATGAAGTGAAGAAGCTTGAAGAACACTATGAAGGTCTGCAAATGGAGCACGTCCCAAGAGCTCAGAATGATATTGCGGATGGCCTCTCAAAGTGTGTTGCAATGACGTTACGTGTGGAACCAGGGACCTTCCTGCTCAAGTTAACTCAGCCATCCGTTACACCATAAGTTGGGCAAAGTAAGAAGAGAAAGTTGGTCTCCGGCGACTACTTGCCGGTGGATCTTCCAGAAGCCGCCGCCAAGGTCCCCAAGATCAACAACCAAAATGCTGAGGAACAGTTTGCTCCTGCAGATCCAAGGGTCTGTACAGTTGAAGCAAGCATTCCCGACAAGCCTTGCCCCGACAGGCTTGCCGGGGGACCATCAGCTCCGGCAGAGCCGGAGGTTCTTGCCATAGAAGCTGGGGTTCCCGCAGAAGCCCTCATGCCTTTAGTCCTTGCCGTTGAGCCTCGGGCTCCGGCATGGGCACAGCAGATCGTCCGTTTTCTGCAAACTGGAGAACTTCCCGACGAGCCAGAAGAGATAGAGAAGATAACCAGGCAGTCAAGTATGTACCAGTTCGTTAACAATGAACTGTACAGAAGAAGACTCAATGGTGTCAGGTTGAAGTGCATTTCCAGAGAAGATGGACAGAAGCTGTTGGCAGAGATACATGGAGGCATATGTGGCCACCACATAGGCGCAAGGGCACTTCCGGGAAGGCGTTCCGGCAAGGGTTCTTCTGGCCAGAAGCCCTCCAAGATGCAACTGCACAAGTAACCAAGTGTGAAGCGTGCCAGTTCCATGCTAAGCAAATTCACCAGCCAGCTCAAGCTCTCTAGACGATCCCTTTGTCCTGGCCCTTCTCGGTCTAGGGGCTCGATATCCTCGGCCCTTTTCCCCGCACAGTCGGGGGCTTTGAGTACTTGTACGTTGCAATCGACAAGTTCACAAAGTGGCCGGAAGTGGAACCAGTGAGAAAGGTGACAGCACAGTCAGCAGTCAGGTTCTTCAGGTCAATTGTTTGCTGTTTCGGGATCCCTAACAGGATCATCACCGACAACGGCACACAGTTTACAAGTCGCACCTTCATGCAGTACGTCCAAGACCTTGGCGCCAAGGTCTGCTTCGCTTCTGTTGCTCACCCGAGGAGCAATGGTCAAGCGGAGAGGGCCAATGCTGAAGTGCTGCGCGGACTCAAGACAAGAACCTTCGATTTGCTGCGCAAGTGCGGAAGAAACTGGATAGAGGAGTTGCCGACGGCTCTTTGGTCAATCAGGACGACACCAAGTTGAGCCACCGGGCAGACACCCTTTGCTCTTGTCTATGGAGCAGAGGCAGTTCTCCCCACGGAACTCGTATACGGATCTCCTCGAGTGCTCGCTTATGATGAGCTCGAGCAAGAGCAATTGCGACAAGATGATGCATTGCTCCTTGAGGAGGAACGTCTCCAGGCTGCTGTACGAGCTGCTCGATACCAGCAAGCCTTGCGTCGCTACCATAGCCGCAAGGTCAAGGCCAGGAGTCTCGAGGAAGGCGACCTTGTTCTTCGGCGTGTTCAGTCCGCCAAGAATTCCAACAAGTTGACGCCGAGGTGGGAAGGCCCTTATCGGGTGAGACAAGTCACAAGGCCCGGCGCTGTCCGCCTTGAGACCGAAGAAGGCTTACCGGTGAGCAACTCCTGGAACATAGAGCATCTTCGCAAGTTTCACCCATAAGGCGGGGTTGCCGTGATCCGCTCCGGCAACCACCTTTTGTACAAGTCTTGCTGCTGTTGCATGTAAACCTTTGTACAAAGCCGGGCGCAGATCCCGTGCATCAGTAAAGCTTTTGTGCTTCGCACTACTTGTCGTTTGCATGCTTTTCTTAGTTATTTGCATACATTACCTGACACTTTGTGCAATGCACATCCCCGGTAAGCACTAGCGGGCCGTGAGGCCCTATACTTGTTTTCCTCCTCTTTTTCTTTCCCTCTTAAGCAGAAGGGGTATTCCTCGCGCACAAGTTTGCCGGGGGGGAAGGAGATGGAGGTATGAACCAAGTGCTGTTCAAGAAAGAAGCCTTGTCGGGGAAGCGAACAATATATGAAAGCTAAGTCACCAGAATTTGAGCAGTTCAAATTTTTAAATTTTAGTTATCTTCCTTGAACAACCACACCTTGTATGGAAAACCTGTGCGCGGAGGAACCTACCCGTGGCTAGCCGCGCCCTTACCTTGTTTTCGAGCACGCTCAACGACTTAAGTGAGCTGCGACAAGTGTCGCGCCCTTACTTCGTTTTCGAGTTCGCTCAGCAAGCTAAGTGCGCTGCGACTAGCTGCGGCAAGGTTACTTGCCGACGAGGTCCTTTGCCAGCAGGCTGCTAAGAGTCCAGCACTCGGCGCTCGCGGCAAGGGCCCCTTGCCGGCAAGTCCCCTAAAAGCGTAGGGCAAAAAGCATACAAAGTGGAGGACCAAAAGCAAGGGAGATAACACCGCATTGATTGATCAAAATAAGATAGTATATTACAGAGATAACTTGTCACAATAACTAATCGATTCATGTCCATAACATACTTTGCAGCGGCAAAGGAAACAGAAAGAAAGAAGCCTAGTCTACGCGGTCGCCTTCACGCCTCGTGACTTTGTTCACCTTGGCGACGATGTGGGCAACCTGCGCCTTCAACGCCTCCTGGTCAGCGTCGTCCGGCAAGGAGCGGTGGACGTTGACAAGGTTGATGCCAGGGTTGCGGTAGACAATCTTCGTCAAGACGCGCTCCAGAGTGCCCATGCAGAGCCGACGCGACTCATCGGCCAGCTGCGCGGGGAGCTTCTCCCGCAGCCGTGCAAGCGCCGGCGCGATTCCCCTGAAAAATAGACTTAACTTGGCGCTGTGGGGGAGGTCCTCGTCTGGAGAGTACACGAGGTGCTCCGCCCTCAGTGCCATCATCTCCTTGTCAATGTTGGCAGCGAAGGTGACCAGATCGTCAGTCCATTGCTCCACCGCCCGGCTGAAGTTGTTCGCTGAGACGGCGGCGCTCTCCACCAAGTTCCGCTCCTTGCGGAGCTCGTCCTTCAGCTTCATCTCGCGATCCCGGGCGGCGTCGAGCGAATCGGTCAGAGTGGAGACCTTCAACTCCAAGTCAGCAATTGAATCCTTGGCGGCAGTGAGCTCGTCGCCTTTCTTGGAGAGACGTACCTGCAAGTCAGAGTTGGTGTGGGCATCTTTCTCCCGCTCCACGTTGAGCGCGGTGACTCTGTCCTCACTTGCCTTCAGGTACCGCTCCAGCTGATAAACCTTAAGCTCCAGTTCCCTCTTGGCGGTTTCCGCGGTGGCTGCGGCATCCTTTGCCTCCTTCAGGGCCCCGCCAAGGGCCTGCTCCCGGACGGTGAGTTCGTCGTCATGGGCGTCGAGTTCGACCTTCCGCTGGTTGAGCGCCCCCTCCCGCCGAGACAACTCCTCGGCGGCCAGCCGCTGCCGCTCTTCTGCCTCAGCCTTTTCCAGGAGGAAGGCTTGCTGCTCCCCAGCAAGCTCTTCCCGCTCCTCCGCCAAGTTGCGGAGAGCTGCCTGGTTGGCGGCGCGAAGCTCCGCGGCCCGTTTCTCCAAGTCAACTCCAGCCTTGGCGGCAAGAGCTTCCCGGGAGTCCAGCTTCGCCTGCCTGGCCCGGTACAGGGCCAGGAGCCGGCGAAGGAGCTTCTCCTCTTCGGGCTCATCTCCACCGCCAGGCGCTTCAACAACCTTCAACCCCGCGGAGGCGAGGACCTCTCCGTCGTAGGTCTCTCCCTCCACGGGGGCTCGCGACGAAGACCCCCACGGGACTTGTATAAAGACCCCGTTGGGGGCCTCAAGATAGACGCCTGACCGCTCCGTGGAGGCGGAGGGGTCGGCGGCCGGTGCAGCGCTCGACGCTCCTGCTGCCTCCGGGCCAGCAGTGTGGTCGCCGGTCCCTTCTCCAGCCGCGGCGTCTGCGGTCGGGGCGGTCTCCTTAGCGGCAGGCTCGTCGGCTCCAACCATGCCCTCAGTGGCAGTGGCGTTGCCGCCGTCGCCGTGCGCGCCCTCCTCGCCGGCGGTCTCCGTCTCCATCCGCTCCGGTGCAGGAGGATCTAGCAGAAGAAAAAAGAAAGAAAGAGTCAAGCAAATATCCAAAAAGACATGTGCAAAAAGAAGAAATTGCAAGACTCACCTTCGCGGACTTCTTCGACGACAGGCTCCCTCGCCGGGGAGTTCTCCCTTGGTGGCGGAGCAGTGGCCCCTGCTGGCGGAGGGCCGCCCACGCCCTCCCTTGGCGGGGTGCTCACCCTTGTTGGGCTGCTCACCCTTGGCGGGGTGCCCGCCCTTGGCGGGGTGCCCGTCCTTGGCGGAGTGTTCTCCCTCGCCGGGAAATTCACCCTTGGTGGGGATGCTGGAGCAAGTAGCTCGTCGGGAGCAGTCTCCGGGCGCTCCTGCGGCTGCGGCTCCACTTCTGCACAAGACAAACAAGATAACAAAATATCAGTACAAACAACAACCTCAAGCGCGCCCGCCAAGCAGAAATATAAAAACCAGACTTACGCTGGGGGCTGCGCTGGGGGCTGCTCCTCGGAGCAGCGGGTTGATCCGGCAAGTTTGCCGCTGGCGCATCTCCGGTCGCCGCGGCGGGCGAGTCATCTTCGACCTCAACCACAGGGATCTTGGCCCTCTTAGCCATCCGCTGGGTCAGGGTCCTGAAAGCAAAACAAAAACGAGATCAGAATCATCAAGGAAGATCAAGACAAAGTCAAAGAAATTACAAGTTGCAAGTACTTACTCCTCTTCCTCGTCGTCGGAGCTGAGGGCGGAGAAGTCGAACTCCACCTGAGATGCTCCCGCGCGAGGAGCAGGAGGAGAAGGCTCCCTCGGGCGCTTGGCGGTCTCCGGGGCTGTGGGCTGCGAAGACCCAGCCCCCGTTGACACCGAGGCCCGAGGAGCAGGAGGAGCGGCCGTTCTGCTCCGGGAGGATCCCCCTCCGCTTGGCGCTGGTGCGCGGGGCGCCTCCGTCACGACTTTGCTCACCCTGGTGGCGCGCGTCGCCCGGCGCACAGGCTGCTGTCGAGGCGCCTGCGGCCTCGTCGCCGTAGCCGCCTTGCGGAGGCGCTTCCCTGGTCGTTGCGTAGGACTTGCCGGAGGCGGGGAGTTCTTTGAGGACGAGGAGGCATCGTCGTCAAGTCCCAGAGATCCACCAGTGTCTTCATCAGCCTCGACGTCCTCCTCCTCCTCCCCGGCAGGCCCGCTGGACCCGGCACCATGCCAGCGGCCTCGCTCCCTCCGGCGGCCCCTCTCCCTTCGGCGGCCCCGCTCCCTCCGGCAGGCGCGCTCCCTCCGGCGGCCTCGCTCACCCCGGCAACCCCGGCTATCCCGGAAAACCTCAGGGAAGGCACCCCGGCAAACTCCTCGGGCGGAAGCTTGAGCAACCTGAGAATTTCAGCCTCCTCTGCTTGGCTCAACGCGTCCGCGGCCTCTGCATCGTCCACGGTATATCCAAAGTCACCCGCCGCCGCAGCTGCGGCGGCCTCCTCCATCCTAGAAGCGATGTAGGCTATATCCCGGGCCGTAGTGGCCCGGGTGAGGCCCCTGTTCTCCTCGGTGTTCTAGGGCGTCTCGACCAAGTTGTCGAAAAAGCTCAGCACTGTATCCGGCGGAGGTCTATCCAGGTGGGGTCGACGCCGTGGGAGTCGCACGCAGGCATCATCGCGCGCAAGGAATCCCGGGCGGTGCTGTTGCACAGCGGCACCACTCCCCGGGCAGGTCTGAACCACTCCGGATGGGCCGGGTCATGCTTGAAGAGCTCTCGGACCATCCCCTTCAGCTCCAAAGCAGTGAAATTGAAGTTCAATCCAGGGCGCAGCCTCATGATATCCGCCGCATTGCCGAAGTCCCAGGCGGGCCTTTTCCTTTCTTGGAAAGGGGCGATGCGGCGGCGGAGGAAATCTGCCCCAACCTCTCCGATAGTCAGATTGGCGGCCCGGAGACGAATAATCCTAATGAGGGCGATGCTAAGCTTGTTATCCTCCGGGGCCAACTCACTCCAATTTCTGCCGCGCACTATGGCAGTTGTGCGCGGCGAGGTAAAGGGCTCAGGCCTGTCCTCCACTACCCAGCACCAATCTGCTCGCCACTCCTCCCACTTGCCGCGGAGTTCTCCCTTCAGGTATGAATCCTTCTTGTTCAGCCGGAAGATCCAGGAGATGCCACCGGAGAGGGGAGCGCCAGCCTCTACTCTAGGCATAAAGAAATGGCGGAAAAGGGCTACATTTGGATGAATCCCAATATAGTTTTCGCACAGATGTGCGAAAACGGCCATCGTAAGGATGGCGTTGGGAGTAAAGTCTAGGAGGTGGAGGCCATATGTGTTCATAATGTCACAAAAGAACTCCGAGAACGGAGGGCACAATCCACAATGGAAGAAAGCAGCGAAGAAGAAGTACCCGCCGGGGAACATATCTTTGGCGACGGCGGGGAAGGCTCTGGTGCGGGGATGAGCTTTGGTCTCCCCTGACCAGAACAGATAATACTTGTTCCGCAGCTCCTTCGCGCCAAGCCTCGGCGCGAAGAACACGCTCCTCTTCCGCAGGGCGGCCAGCTTCGCAGCCTGCTCGGACTTCTCCTTCTTGGCCTTGTCTGCTTTCGCCTTGTCGCTCTTCGGAGCCATGGCGGAGGCGGCGAGGGAAGAGGCGAGGAGCTCGACGGCGCCGCAGATGCGGAAGACGGTGGAGGAGAGGTGGAGGCAAGGAGCAGCGGGGGATTTCTGGAGAGTCAAGACGCAATGAAGACGAAGGAGGAAACTGCCCCTGCTTCCTCTGCTTTTAAGGGGAAAGTGGGGGACGCTCCGCATTTCCCATTGAAGAACAGGCCACGATCTCTCCCACGACGCCGCAATCGACGCGTGCCGTTAGGGAGGGATGCGGTGGATACGGAAATGGATACGGCTTGCCGTGGGCCGCGTGTGCCCGTGCACTGTTTTGGGCCTGGCCCAACAGCGCTCAGCACCGTGTGTGGCCCAGGCCCGGGGGCTCCTGTCGGTGTACTAAGATAGGGGTACCTTAGTACCCCAACTTGTGCACGGGCAGTAGCAGCTCCCCGCGGCAGGGTTTACCACGTGCTCGCCGGAAACCTTTCTGGTCCCTATAAAGCCATTCAAGAACAAAGTATACAAGTCAGAAGATCAAGGCCCCGGCAAGAGGAGCTTGCCGGGAAGGCCGCACCAGGCTCAAGGATATCACTTTAGTACAAGACCCTGGCAAGAGGAGCTTGCCAGGAAGGCCAAGGAATTCACACCTCAAGAAACGCCTCGGCGCGTCATGCGCCCGGGCAGGACCCGGAGAGCGACAAGCTTCCGGGCCCGGCAAGGTCACGGCCCCGGCAAGGTGCTTGCCGGGGGGAACTTATGCTGTGTGCCCGCGCTCCAGCTCATCTACCCACGCGTCACCCTGGGGCCCTTCCAGGGACGCGTGGCGGAAGGCTGTGCAGCCTGGGGCACACGGTGGCAAGCCACGGTGACGAGGCTACCGCCGTGGCGGACGGAGGAGCATGGACGGACACTTTTGGGGTCGACTGTGACGGGCATTTAATGCCCTTGTCCCCCACTGTCAAAGTTAGGTGAAGACTACTGTGCATCCACTGTTCACGCACTATTCCCGCACTGTTACAACTACCACCAAAGTTACATTTTTACCCTCCTCTACGTTGACACCTGTCGGTGACCCCTTTGAGCTATAAAAGGAGGCCCATGCACAACGTAGAAAGGGTTCGAAACCTAAGCAACTCTCTCGCTCGGTGTAGCTAGTACTGTAGCACTTCAAGCTCCCGAGCTCAATACAACCAAGTCAGGAGTAGGGTTTTACGCGTCCGCGCGGCCCGAACCTGGGTAAAGTGCCTGCGTGTGCCCCTCGATCTGCTCTTCGTGCTCCCTCCGCTCCCTTACCGCAACGTAGAAGGGGCTCCGGTCCCATAGGTGCTCGTGGGAGGACAGTTTCCCCCGACAGGTATCATCATTTCACAGACATGGCATGTGAAAAAAAGTAGAGAGTGTCACGGCAAAAACTGGATGCACTTCGTGTACATAATAGACAATCTCTTTCGACGTATCAAGGTTTCGGACGAAAACTCATATGTTACAAAGGCCTTGCATTTTTTTTAAATTATTTGAACTCCAGACTTTTTGCATGTTCACAATGCACCATTCAAATCCACATCATCAATTCTCAACCCTTTCTGAATTCATTTGTTATTTTTGATTCATTTACTGATTTGTTTTGAGAGCTAAATGACCATGAAATTGAAAAGCACTACAAAATGAACTCTGAAAAGGTTAAAACTTGGCATGATATCGTTATTTCACCCACGTGGCATGTGCAAAAAAGTAGAGAGTGTCACGGCAAAAACTAGATGCACTTCCTGTACAAAATGGACAATATCTTTCGAGGTACCAGGGTTTCGGACAAAAACTCATATGTTACAAAGGCATTGCATTTTTTTGAACTTGTTTGAACTCCAGACTTTTTGTGTGTGCAAAATGCACCATTCTAATCCACATCATCAATTATCAACCCTTTTTGAATTCACATGGTATTTTTCATTCATTTACTGATTTGTTTTGAGAGAGCAAAATGACCGTGAAATTGAAAAGCACTACAAAATGAACTCTGAAAAGGTTGAAACTTGGCATGGTATCATCATTTCACCCACATGGCATGTGCAAAAAAGTAGGGAGTGTCACGGCAAAAACTGGATG
>LR738715.1:898076639-898114411 GCA_902687465.1 Secale cereale
CATTTTTGAATTCACATGGTATTTTTCATTCATTCACTGATTTGTTTTGAGAGAGCAAAATGACCTTGAAATTGAAAAGCACTACAAAATGAACTCTGAAAAGGTTGAAACTTGGCATGGTATCATCATTTCACCCACATGGCATGTGCAAAAAAGTAGGGAGTGTCACGGCAAAAACTGGATGGACTTCGTGTACAAAATGGACAATTTCTTTCGAGGTATCACGGTTTCGGACGAAAACTCATATGTTACAAAGGCATTGCATTTTTTTGAACTTGTTTGAACTCCAGACTTTTTGTGTGTTAAAAATGCACCATTCTAATCCACATCATCAATTATCAACCATTTTTGAATTCACATGGTATTTTTCATTCATTTACTGATTTGTTTTGAGAGAGCAAAATGACCTTGAAATTGAAAAGCACTACAAAATGAACTCTGAAAAGGTTGAAACTTGGCATGGTATCATCATTTCACCCACATGGCATGTGCAAAAAAGTAGGGAGTGTCACAGCAAAAACTGGATGGACTTCGTGTACAAAATGGACAATCTCTTTCAAGGTATCAGGGTTTCGGACGAAAACTCATATGTTACAAAGGCATTGCATTTTTTTGAACTTATTTGAACTCCAGACTTTTTGTGTGTTCAAAATGCACCATTCAAATCCACATCAACTATTATCAACCCTCTCTGAATTCATTTCGTATTTTTCATTCATTTACTGATTTGTTTTGAGAGAGCAAAATGACCGTGAAATTGAAAAGCACTACAAAATGAACTCTGAAAAGGTTGAAACTTGGCATGGTATCATCATTTCACCAACATGGCATTTGAAAAAAAGTAGAGAGTGTCACGGCAAAAACTGGATGCACTTCGTGTACATAATAGACAATCTCTTTCGACGTATCAAGGTTTCGAACGAAAACTCATATGTTACAAAGGCATTGCATTTTTTTAAACTTATTTGAACTCCAGATTTTTGCGTGTTCACAATGCACCATTCAAATCAACATCATCAATTGTCAACCCTTTCTGAAATCATTTGTTATTTTTCATTCATTTACTGATTTGTTTAGAGAGATAAATGACCGTGAAATTGAAAAGCACTACAAAATGAACTCTGAAAAGGTTAAAACTTGGCATGGTATCGTTATTTCACCCACATGGCATGTGCAAAAAAGTAGAGAGTGTCACGGCAAAAACTGGATGCACTTCCTGTACAAAATGGACAATCTCTTTCGAGGTACCAGGGTTTCGGACGAAAACTCATATGTTACAAAGGCATTGCATTTTTTTGAACTTGTTTGAACTCCAGACTTTTTGTGTGTTAAAAATGCACCATTCTAATCCACATCATCAATTATGAACCATTTTTGAATTCACATGGTATTTTTCATTCATTTACTGATTTGTTTTGAGATAGCAAAATGACCTTGAAATTGAAAAGCACTACAAAATGAACTCTGAAAAGGTTGAAACTTGGCATGGTATCATCATTTCACCCACATGGCATGTGCAAAAAAGTAGAGAGTGTCACGGAAAAAACTGGATGTACTTCGTGTACAAAATGGACAATCTCTTTCGAGGTATCAGGGTTTCGGACGAAAACTCATACGATACAAAGGCATTGCATTTTTTGAACTTGTTTGAACTCCATACTTTTTGTGTGTTCAAAATGCCCCATTCAAATCAACATCATCAATTATCAACCCTTTCTGAATTCATTTGGTATTTTTCATTCATTTATTGATTTGTTTTGAGAGAGCAAAATGACCGTGAAATTGAAAAGCACTACAAAATGAACTCTGAAAAGGTTGAAACTTGGCATGGTATCGCCATTTCACCCACATGGCATGTGCAAAAAAGTAGAGAGTGTCACGGAAAAAACTGGATGGACTTCGTGTACAAAATGGACAATCTCTTATGAGGTATCAAGGTTTCGGACGAAAACTCATATGTTACAAAGGCTTTGCTTTTTTTAACTTATTTGAACTCCACACTTTTTGTGTGTTCAAAATACACCATTCAAACCCACATCATCAATTATCAACCCTTTCTGAACACATTTGGTATTTTTCATTCATCTACTTAAATATTTTAGAGCTAAATGACCATGAAATTGAAAAGCACTACAAAATGAAATCTGAAAAGGTTGAAACTTGGCATGGTATCATCATTTCACCCACATGGCATGTGCAAAAAAGTAGAGAGGGTCACGGCAAAAACTGGATGCACTTCGTGTACAAAATAGACAATCTCTTTCGACGTATCAAGGTTTCGGACGAAAACTCATATGTTACAAAGGCATTGCATTTTTTTGAACTTATTTGAACTCCAGATTTTTGTGTGTTCACAATGCACCATTCATGTCGGTGTACTAAAGTAGGGGTACCTTAGTATCCCGAACTTGTGCACGGGCAGTTGCAGCGTCCCGCGGCAAGACTTGCCGGGCGACTGCCAAGGTCGTCCGTGGTTCCTTTGGAGCCATTCAAGAACAAAGTATTCAAGTCAAAAAGACAAGGCCCCGGCAAGATGAGCTTGCCGGGAAGGACACTCAAAGCATAAGATCACTCAAGACACAAGACCCTGGCAAGAGGAGCTTGCCGGGAAGGCCAACCAAGGCACCTCAAGAAACTTGCCGCGACGCGCCACGCGTCCCGGCATGGCCTGGTGAGCGACAAGCTCCTGGAAACGACAAGATAGCGACCGCGGCAAGGCACTTGCCGCGGCAAGTTTCCACTCAGTACCCGCGCTCCAGCGCTTCCACCCACGTGTCGCTCTGGGACCATCCCAGGCGCACGTGGCGGAAGGCTGTGCAGCCAGGGGTACACGGTGGCGAGCAGCGCTGATAAGGCTATCGTCGTGGCGGACGGTGGTGCCAGGTCCAAGGACAAAGCTGCGACGGGCGACGGCTTGGGCGACTTTTTGCACTGTTTGGGCGACGGCGACGGGCATTTAATGCCCTTGTCCCCTGCCGTCAGGGTTAGGTATGGAGCACTGTACAAACATTGTGCCAACTACCACCCTTTTTACATTTTTACCCTCAACTGCGTTGCCACCTGTCGGTGACCCCTTGAGCTTATAAAAGGAGGCCCATGCTGTCGGGGAAACTGATCGCCCACGAACACCTATGGGACCGGAGCCCCTTTTCGGTACGGCAAGGGGGCGGAGGATGCACAAAGAGTGGATCGAGGCGAGCACACGAGCAGTTTACCCAGGTTCGGGCCGCACGGATCCGTAAAACCCTACTCCTGCTTTGGTTTGTATTGCGTTTTTGCTCGGGAGCGAGGAGAGCTACAGTATGCTCTAAACGCTAGCCGGACCGAGCGTGAGAGTGATCGATGTTCCGAACCCCTTCTACGTTGCACATGGGCCTCCTTTTATAGGCCAAAGGGGTCACCGACAGGTGGCAACACAGAAGAGGGTAAAAACGTAAAAAGGGTGGTAGCTAGAACAGTGTTTGTACAGTGCCCCGTACCTAACCCTGATGGCAGGGGACAAGGGCATTAAATGCCCGTCGCCGTCGCCCCAAACAGTGCAAAAAGTGACGGTCAGGGAGCCACCGTCCGCCACGATGGTAGCCTTGTCATCGCCGCTTGCCACCGTGTTCCCCTGGCTGCACAGCCTTCCGCCACGTGTGCCTGGAAGGGCCCCAGGGCGACACGTGGGTGGATGTGATGGAGCGCGGGCACTGAGTGGAAGCTTGCCGCGGCAAGCGCCTTGCCGCGGTGGCTATCTTGTCGCTTCTGGGAGCTTGTCGCTCACCGGTCCTTGCCGGGACGCGTGGCGCGTCGCGGCAAGCTTCTTGATATGCCTTGGATGGCTTTCCCGGCAAGCTCCTCTCGCCGGGGTCTTGCGTCTTGAGTGGTTTTTGTGCCTTGAGTGTCCTTCACGGCAAGCTCCTCTTGCCGGGGTCTTGTCTCTTTGACTTATATACTTTGTTCTTGAATGGCTCCAGAGGAACCATGAGGGGTTTTGGCGGTCGCCTGGCTAGCCTTGCCGCGGGACGCTGCAACTGTCCGTGCACAAGTTCGGGATACTAAGGTACCCCTACTTTAGTACACCGACACATGCGCACGTAGAAGGGGGTTAGACCTGGCGCCACCGTCCGCCACGACGATAGCCTTATCATCGCTGCTCGCCACCGTGTACCCCTGGCTGTACAGCCTTCCGCCACGTGCGCCTGGGATGGTCCCAGAGCGACACGTGGGTGGATGCGCTGGAGCGCGGGTACTGAGTGGAAGCTTGCCGCGGCAAGTGCCTTGCCGCAGTCGCTATCTTGTCGTTTCCAGGAGCTTGTCGCTCACCAGGCCTTGCCGGGACGCGTGGCGCGTCGCGGCAAGTTTCTTGAGGTGCCTTCGTTGGCCTTCCCGGCAAGCTCCTCTTGCCAGGGTCTTGTGTTTTGAGTGATCTTATGCTTTGAGTGTCCTTCCCGGCAAGCTCCTCTTGCCGGGGCCTTGTCTTTTTGACTTGAATACTTTGTTCTTGAATGGCTCCAAAGGAACCACGGAGGACCTTGGCAGTTGCCCGGCAAGCCTTGCCGCAGGACGCTGCAACTGCCCATGAACAAGTTCGGGATACTAAGGTACCCCTACTTTAGTACACCGACAGATTCATCACTCCATGTGGCACATACTGTTTCATACGGATGACTTTTGGTTTGAAGAATGCTGGTTCAACATTTGCAAGAGTTGCCCATACCGCTTTTGAGCCACAGATTCACAGAAATGTAGAAGCATACATGGATGACATAGTGGTCAAGAGCAAGGACAGGGCAACTCTAGTCCAAGATCTAGACGAAACCTTTGCAAATCTGCGCAAGATCCAGATCAAGCTCAACCCCGAGAATTGTGTGTTTGGAGTCCCTTCCGGAAAGCTTCTCGGGTTATTTGTGTCTCAGAGGGGGATTGAAGCCAATCCCGACAAGATCAAGGCCATCGAGCAGATCGAAGCACCCAAGCGCGTCGAGGATGTAAGAAGACTTGCCGGTTGCGTGGCTGCTCTCAGCAGGTTTATCTCTAAGTCAGCAGAGCGCGCCCTGCCGTTTTCAAAATCTTGAAAAAGGCAGGACCAATGAAGTGGACTCCGGAAGCGGAGGCTGCGCTGCAAGACTTGAAGAGATACCTGTCCTCTACTCCAATACTTGTCGCACCTAAACCACAAGAGAAGTTGCTGCTGTACCTAGCGGCAACCAATCAAGTGGTTAGTGTTGCGTTAGTAGCGGAGAGGGAGGCAGATGATGAGCCAACAACTGCGGCAAGCGTATCCAGCGACAAGCAGGGGGCTTCCCCGACAAGCTCTGGTCCCGACAAGGATGGATCCGCCCAGGCGCAAGGGGAGGTACGGAAGAAAATGGTGCAGCGTCCAGTTTACTTTGTCAGCTCCCTTCTGCAGGGGGCTAGGTCAAGGTACTCTGGTGTGCAGAAGATGCTTTTCGGCCTTCTCATGGCCTCGAGAAAGCTGCGCCATTACTTCCAAGCACATGAGATAACAGTGGTCACTCGCTTTCCGCTGAAGAGGATACTGCAGAATCCAGATGCAACAGGCAGGATTGTCGAGTGGGCACTGGAACTGTCAAGCTTTGGCCTCAAGTTTGAAAGCACTTCAACTATCCAGAGCAGAGCATTGGCATAGTTCATAGCAGAGTGGACGCCAACACCAGATGAAGAGATTCCAGAGACGAGCATCCCCGTCAAGGAAGCAAGCAAAGAGTGGATAATGTACTTTGATGGTGCCTTCTCGCTGCAAGGCGCCGACGCTGGTGTGCTGCTTGTCGCACCCACCGGAGAACACCTCAAGTACGTGGTCCAAATGCACTTTCCCAAGGAGCAAGCGACAAACAATACTGCAGAGTATGAGGGTTTGCTTGCCGGTCTCAGGATCGCGGCAGACCTTGGGATCAAGAAGCTAATTGTCAAGGGTGACTCGCAGCTTGTCGTCCGCCAAGTAAACAAGAATTATCAGAGTCCGTTGATGGAAGCTTACGTCGATGAAGTGAGAAAGCTTGAAGAGCACTTTGACGGCCTACAGATGGAGCATGTTCCAAGAGCTCAGAACGACATCGCCGACGGCCTGTCAAAGTGCGCTGCACTTAAGTTACCTATGGAACCAGGGATCTTTGTGCTCAAGCTGACTCAACCATCCGTAACACCATCAACTTGGCAGAGCAAGAAGAGGAAGTTAGTTTCTGGTGACTATTTTCTGGGAGAGCTTCCCGAAGCCGCCGCTAAGAAGGTCCCCAAGATCAACACCAAGAATGCTGAGGAGCAGTCTGCTCCTGCAAGCCCTAGGGTTTGTACAGTTGAAGAAGACGCTCCCGACAAGCTTTGCTCCGGCAAGCTTGCCGGGGAACGTCAAGCTCCGGCTAAGACACAAGTTCTCGCCGTAGAAGCGGACGCTCCCGCAGCAGCAGATGTGCCTTTAGTCCTTGTTGTCGAACCACAAGCTCAAGCATGGGCACAGCAGATTGTCCGTTTCCTTCAGACAGGAGAACTTCCTGAAGAGCAAGAAGAAGCTGAATGAGTAGCCCGGCGGTCAAGTATGTACCAGTTTGTCTACAACACACTGTACAGAAGAAGACTCAACGGTGTGAAATTGAAGTGTATTCCCCGGGAAGATGGACAAAAGCTGTTGGCAGAGATACATGGAGGCATATGTGGTCACCACATTGGCGCAAGAGCACTTGCCGGCAAAGCATTCCGGGAAGGTTTCTTTTGGCCAGAAGCCCTCCAGGATGCAACTGCACAAGTAAACAAGTGTGAAGCGTGCCAGTTCCATTCCAAGCAGATACACCAACCAGCTCAAGCTCTCTAGACGATCCCTTTATCCTGGCCATTTTCGGTCTGGGGGCTCGACATCCTCGGCCCCTTTCCCCGCGCAGCCGGGGGCTTTGAGTACTTGTACGTTGCCATCGACAAGTTCACAAAGTGGCCGGAAGTGGAACCAGTGAGAAAGGTGACCGCACATTTAGCAGTCAAGTTCTTCAAGTCGATTGTTTGCCGTTTCGGGATCCCTAACAGGATCATCACCGACAACGGCACACAATTCGCAAGTCGCACCTTCATGCAGTACGTCCAAGACCTTGGCGCCAAGGTCTACTTCGCTTCTGTTGCTCACCCGAGGAGCAACGGTCAAGCGGAGAGGGCAAACCCTGAAGTGCTGCGCGGACTCAAGACAAGAACTTTCGACAGGCTGCATAAGTGCGGAAGAAACTGGATCGAGGAGCTGCCGGTGGTACTTTGGTCGATCAGGACGACGCCAAATCGAGCCACTGGACAGACACCCTTTGCTCTAGTCTATGGAGCAGAGGCAGTTCTCCCCACGGAACTCGTATACGGGTCACCTCGAGTGCTCGCTTATGATGAGCTCGAGCAGGAGCAGCTGTGACAAGATGACGCGCTGCTCCTTGAGGAAGACCGTCTTCAGGCTGCTGTACGAGCTGCTCGCTAGCAGCAAGCTTTGCACCGCTACCATAGACGCAAAGTTAACGCCAGAAGTTTCGAGGAAGGTGACCTTGTTCTTCGGCGCGTTCAGTCCGCCAAGAATTCCAACAAGTTGACGCCGAAGTGGGAAGGCCCTTATCGGGTGAAACGAGTCACTAGGACCGGCGCTGTCCGCCTTGAGACCGAAGATGGCTTTCCGGTGAGCAACTCCAGGAACATTGAGCATCTTCGTAAGTTTTATCCATAAGGCGCGGTTGCCGTGATCCGCTCCGGCAACCTACTTTTTGTACAAGTCTTGCCGCTGTTGCATGTAATCCTTTGTACAAAGCCGGGCGCAGACCCCGTGCATCAGTAAAGCTCGTGTGCTTCGTGCACCTTGTCATTTTCATGCTTTCCATATTTTGCATGTATAATCTGACACTTTGTGCAGCACCAACCCCCGGTAAGCCATAACAAGCCCAAAGGCTCCATATTTGTATTTACTCTCTCTTCTTTTTTCTCAAGCAAAGGAAGGTTCCCTCGCGCACAAGTTTGCCGGGGGGGAGGAGAAGATAGTGGTATGGACCAAGGGCCGTTCAAGAGAGTTTCGCCTTGCCGGGAAGCAAACAACACAAAAGCTAAGTTGCCAAAGTTTGAGCAATCAAATTTT
The DNA here is from genome assembly GCA_902687465.1 of Secale cereale. Classification (NCBI taxonomy): domain Eukaryota; kingdom Viridiplantae; phylum Streptophyta; class Magnoliopsida; order Poales; family Poaceae; genus Secale; species Secale cereale. Next base: position 898,084,732 of record LR738715.1, read on the forward strand.
TAAATCTGTAAGTTATCTTCCTTGAACGACCGCGCTTTGTATGGAAAACCTGTTCGCGGAGGAACCAACTCGTTGCTAGTTGCGCCCTTACTTTGTTTCGAGTTTGCTCAGCAGCTTAAGCGTGCTGCGACTAGTGTCGCGCCCTTACTTTGTTTCCGAGCCTGCTCAACAACTTAAGTGTGCTGCAACTGGTTGCGACAAGGTTTCTTGTCGGCAACGGCACCGCCGGCAGGTGTCGGTGTACTAAGATAGGGGTACCTTAGTACCCCAACTTGTGCACGGGCAGTAGCAGCTTCCCGCGGCAGGGTCTACCGCGTGCTTGCCGGAAACCCCTCCGGTCCTTATTAAGCCATTCAAAAACAAAGTATACAAGACAGAAGATCAAGGCCCCGGCAAGTGGAGCTTGCCGGGAAGGCCGTCCCAGACTCAAGATTACCTCATTAGCTCAAGACCCTGGCAAGAGGAGCTTGCCAGGAAGATCAGAAGATTGCCTCTTAGAAGACGCGCCTCGGCGCACCCTGCGCCCCGGCAAGACCCGGGGAGCGACAAGCTTCCCGGCCCGACAAGATCAAGACCCCGGCAAGGTGCTTGCCGGGGGAAGCCTGCACTGTGTGCCTGCGCTCCAGCTCATCGGCCCACGAGTCGTCCTGGGGCCCGTCCAGGGACGCGTGGCGGATGGCTGTGCAGCCTGGGGGACACGGTGGCACTCAACGGTGACAAGGCTATCGCCGTGGCGAACGGAGACGCAAGGGCGGGCGCTTTTGGGGTCGACGGCGACGGGCATTTAATGCTCTTGTCCCCCACTGTCAAAGTAGGTGGTGACCACTGTTCATCCACTGTTCATCCACTGTTCCCGCACTGTTACAACTACCACCAAAGTTACATTTTTGCCCCTTTCTTCTACGTTGACACCTGTCGGTGACCCCTTGAGCTATAAAAGGAGGCCCATGCACAACGTAGAAAGGGTTCGGAACCTAGACAGCTCTTTCGCTCGGTGTAGCTAGTTCTTCAAGCTCCCGAGCTCCCCAACTCAATACAAACCAAGCAGGAGTAGGGTTTTACGCGTCCGTCGCGGCCCGAACCTGGGTAAACTGCCCGTGTGTGCTCTACGATCTGCTCTTTGTGCTCCCTCCGCTCCCTTACCGCACGAACAAGGGGCTCCGGTCCCATAGGTGCTCATGGTGGACAGTTTCCCCCGACAGCAGGCTGCTGAAGTTCCGCACTCAGCGCTCGCGGCAAAGGTACCTGCGCCGGCAAGTTCCCTAAAAGCGTAAGGGTAAAAACATACAAAGCAAGGGAGTCAAGTAAAGGAAATAACATTGCATTTAGTACCCAAAATAGACTTATACTACAAGATAACTTGTCGCAGCTCTAACAAATTGTCTTCCTAACATGATAAACAGCGACAAGGAAAGAAGAAAATGGATGGGCCTAATCCGCGCGATCGCCTTCAACCCTCTTGATGCCGCCCACCTTGTCCACAATGGGTGCGACAAGGGCCTTGAGCGCCTCCTGATCAGCGTCCGGCGGCAGGGACCTGAGGACGTTGGTGAGGTTGAGGCCTGGATTGTGGAAGGCCACCTTCATCAACACCTTCTGCAGGGCTCCCGCGCAGAGCCTGCGCGACTCATCCGCCAGCTGCTTTGGGATCTTCTCCCGGAGTTGCTAGAGGGCCGTCGCCACGCCCTTGAAGAATAAAGTAAGCTTGGCACTGGGGTGGAGGTTCTCGTCGGTGGATTACCCAAGATACTCCGCCCCCAGCTGCGCCAACTCCTTGTCGATGTCTGCGGCAGCGTTGACGAGGCCTTCCGTCCAAAGCTCGACGGTCTGCCTAAAGTTGTTCTGGGTGACGGCAGCGCTCGCCAGCAATGCCTTCTCGGCCCTGATTTGCTCCTTCAGGGTCGTCTCCCGTTCCTTGGCTCCGTCCAGCGTCTTGGTTAGGGTGGCCAGCTTCAGCTCGAGGTCGGCGTTGGAGTCCTTGGCGGTGGTGAGCTCCTTGCCCTTCTCGGAGAGGCGGATCTGCAGCTCGGAGTGGCTGTGGGCGTCCTTCTCCCGCTCGACCTTGAGCACAGCGACCTCCTCGCCACTCGCCTTGAGGTCGGCCTCCAGCTGCGCCACCCTTGCCTCCAACTCCTTCTTGGCGGTCTCGGCAGCTGCGGCAGCATCTTTTGCTTCCTGGAGAGCTCCGCCAAGTGATTGTTCGCGCGCGGCGAGTTCCTCCTCGTGACCGTCGAGGTTGACCTTTCGCTGCGCCAGCTCACCCTCCAGCGTGGACAACTTCTCAGCGGCAAGCCGCTGCTGTTCCTCCACTTCAGCCTTCTCCAGGATGAAGGCCTGCTGCGCCTCGGCAAGTTGCTCCCGCTCCTCTGCCAAGGACCGGAGAGCTGCTTGGTTGATGGCCCGGAGCTCCTCCGCGCGCTTCTTGATATCAGCTCCCGCCTTCGCGGCAAGAGCCTCGCGGGACTCCAGCTTGGCCTGCCGGGCGCGATAAAGTGACAGCAGCTTACGCAGCAGCCGCTCCTCCTCAGGCTTGCTGCTGCTGCTCGGCGCGTCGACAAGCTTCAGCCCGGCGGAGGCAAGCACCTCCCCGTCGAAGACCTCTCCCTCGACCGGCGCCCTGGACATGGACGCCCAAGGGAGCTGGATGAAGACATCGTCGCCGGCCTTTAAATAGGCGCCTGGCTCGGGCTCGTCGGAGCTGGGGCTGCGGCGGTGGCGGAGGGCTCGGCGGTCGGTGTAGCGCCTGGCGCTCCTGCGGCCTCAGTGCCGTCAGTGCGATCGCCAGCCCCTTCGCCGGCTGCTGCGGCGGCAGCCTTGGTGGCCTCTGCGCCGACGGGATCATCTTTACCGACCGTTTCGTCGACAACGACGGCGTCGTCAGCAACGGCCTCCGTCTCCATTGGCTCAGCTGCGGATGGGTCTGACGGAGGAAAAGACAAGACAAACGGTCAAGCAAATATCCAAAGAGAAGATCTAAAGAAGAAAAGCCCAAGGGGAGTTTTTAAAGCAAAGGGATTACGTGCGCGGGCCGGCTCTTTGGTGAGGTTCCCAGCCGGGGAGCTCTCCCTCGGCGGCGTGGTTGTAGCTCCCGCCGGCGGAGGGCCACTAGTGCTATCCCTCGCCGGAGAACTCGCCCTTCGCGGGGTACTCGCCCTTGGAGGAGTGTTCTCCCTTGCCGGAGAGCTTCCCCTTGGCGGTATGGTCAAAGCCTGCGGCACGTCGGGGGCGGTCTCCTGGCGCTCCTGGTGCTGCTGCTCTGCTCCTACACGGATCAACGAACAAAACGTCAGTAAGGAATAAGCGCCCACGCGCGCCTAACAGCAGAAGATGAACCACACTTGCGCTGGGGGCTGCTCTGAAGACGAGTTGCCGGATCCGGCAAGCTTGTCTCGGGCGCACCCCCTGCCGTCGCGGCGGGCTCGTCCTCGATGACAATCACCGGGACCTTGGCTCTCTTTGCCGCCCTCTGGGCCAAAGTTCTGAAAAGGAACAGGTTCAGAGTAAGGCAAAAGAGATACAAGGCAAAACAACAGAAAACAAAAAAAAATACAAGAACAAGAATTGCAAAGTCTTACTCTTCTTCTTCCTCGTCGGAGCTGAGCGCGGAGAAATCAAAGTCTGGCTCACGCGGAGTACGAGGAGGCGGAGGAGTGGGCTCCCTTGGCCGCTTGGCGGGAGCAGGGGCGGTGGTCTGAGACGACCCCGCTCCAGCTGCCGCCGTGGCGTGGGGAGCGGCATGGGCATAAGTTGCGGTCCGGGACGACCCCCGTCCAGCCGCTGCAGAAGCGCGAGGTGCTCCCGCGGCAGGCTTGCTTACCGCGGTGGCGCGCGTTGCGCGACATGGCAGCTGTTTGCCCGTCTGCTGCTCCGTCACGTCCCCGGCCTTGCGGAGGCGCCTTCGCGGAGCTGGAGGCTCTGCTGGCGATGGCGAGCTACCTGAAGACGAAGAAGAGGAGCCGATCTCCAGTGAGCCGCTCATGTCCCCAACGGGCCCGCTCGACTCGGCACCCTGCTCGGCGGGCCCGCTCGACCCGACGCCCTGCTCGGCGGGCTCACTTGTCTCGGCGACCTGCCCGGCAAGCTTCCCCGCTTTGAGAAACTCTTCTCGCTTGGCAAGGCTTGTCGCCTCCGCCTCCTCCACTGTGTACCCGAACTCGCCCGCGGTCGCGGCTGCCGCCGCTTCTTCCAGCCTGGTGGCAATATATGCCATCTCCTGGTCAGTGGTGTCGCGGGTGAGGCCTTTCTTCTCGTCGGAGTTGATTGGCACTTCTTCCAAGTTGTCGAAGAACGCCTGCACAGCTTCGTCGGTAGGCTCTTGCCAAGTTGGGTCAATCCCGTGGGAGTCGCACAGCGGCATCACTGCACGGATGCCGCTGAGCGACGAGTTGTTGCACAGCGGAACTACGCCCCTCGGCAACGTGAACCCTTCGGGGTGGTCAGAGTCGTACTTGAACAACGCCTGGAGCATCGCGTTGAGCTCCAGGACAGTGAAGTTATAATTAAGGCCCGGGCGCAGCCTCATGATATCTGCCGCGTTCTCGAACTCCCAGGCGGGCCTCTTCCTCTCCTGCAGGGGGGCGATGCGTTGGCAGAGAAAGTCTGCTCCAACTGCGCCTACAGTCAGCCCGGCAAGCCTGAGGCGAAGGATCCGGGTAGTGGCAATCTTCAGCCTACTATCTTCCGGGGCCAAGTCGCTCCAGTCGTCGCTGCGTACTACCGGGGCTTGGCCCCGGGCGGTAAAGTGCTGCGGGTTATCCTCTACGATCCAACACCAATTGGCTCTCCCAATAAGTAAGCTTCCTTCTTGTGGGTCCTAGAGATCAAAGAGATTCCGCCAGACAGAGGCTCTCCCCTCTCAACTCGGGGCGTGAAGTAGTGGCGGAAAAGAGCTACATTTGGGAAGACTCCGACAAAGTTTTCGCACAGATGTGCGAAAACGGCCATGGTCAGAACGGCGTTGGGGGTGAAGTCAAGGAGGTGGAACCCGTAAGTGTTCATGATATCGCAGATGAACTCACAATAGGGCGGGCAGAGCCCGCAGTAGAAGAACAGGGCGAAGAACGCATATCCGCCCGGGAACATTTCGCAAGCAATGGCTGGGAGTACCTTGGTGCGCGGATGCGCCCGCGTCTCCCTCGACCAGAAAAGGTAGAAGGCATCCCTCAGCTCTATCGCGTCAAGCTTGGGGGGGAAGACCGCCTTCTTCTTCCGCATCGCCGCGAGCCGCAGCGCCTCGACCGACACCTTAGTCTTCCCCTTTTCGCCTTTCGGAGCCATGGCGGAAGCGGTGAAGGAGGTTGACGGCGCTGGTAGTGCTGGTGGTGATGGAGGGCGGAGCGCTGCTCTCTTTCGGCCTTCGGGGAGGAGGGGAGCGGCGGAGGTTTCTGAGGATTGAAGAAGCAATGGGCAGATGGACGAACTGCCCCTGTTTCCCCTTCTTATAAGGGGGAAGGGGGTGGACGTTCCGCATTTCCTATTAAAGAAACCACCCACGATCTCCCCCACGACGCCGCATTAAACGCGTGTCGTTAAGGGAGGGCGCGGTGGATACGGAGTTAGATACGGCGTGCCGCAGGCCGCGCGTGCCCGTGCACTGTTTTGGGCCTGGCCCAACAGCGCTCGGCACCGTGTATGGCCCAGGCCCGGGGGCTCCTGTCGGTGTACTAAAGTAGGGGTACCTTAGTATCCCGAACTTGTGCACGGGCAGTTGCAGCGTCCCGCGGCAAGGCTTGTCGGGCGACTGCCAAGGTCCTCCGTGGTTCCTTTGGAGCCATTCAAGAACAAAGTATTCAAGTCAAAAAGACAAGGCCCCGGCAAGAGGAGCTTGCCGGGAAGGACACTCAAAGCATAAGATCACTCAAGACACAAGACCCGGGCAAGATGAGCTTGCCGGGAAGGCCAACCAAGGCACCTCAAGAAACTTGCCGCGACGCGCCACGCGTCCCGGCAAGGCCTGGTGAGCGACAAGCTCCTTGAAACGACAAGATAGCGACCGCGGCAAGCTTCCACTCAGTACCCGTGCTCCAGCGCATCCACCCACGTGTCGCTCTGGGACCATCCCAGGCGCACGTGGCGGAAGGCTATGCAGCCAGGGGTACACGGGGGCGAGCAGCGATGACAAGGCTATCGTCGTGGCGGACGGTGGCGCCCCTGACGGCCACTTTTTGCACTGTTTGGGCGACGGCGATGGGCATTTAATGCCCTTGTCCCCTGCCGTCAGGGTTAGGTATGGAGCACTGTACAAACACAGTGCCAACTACCACCCTTTTTACATTTTTACCCTCAACTGCGTTGCCACCTGTCGGTGACCCCTTGAGCTTATAAAAGGAGGCCCATGTGCACGTAGAAGGGGGTTAGACATTCGATCATTCCCACGCTCGGTCTTGCTAGCGGTTAGAGTGTACTGTAGCTCTCCTCGCTCCCGAGCAAGAACGCAATACAAATCAACGCAGGAGTAGGGTTTTACGCATCCGTGCGGCCCGAACCTGGGTAAACTGCTCGTGTGCTCGCCTCGATCCGCTCTTTGTGCAATTTCCGCCCCCTGCCGTACCGAAAAGAGGCTCCGGTCCCATAGGTGTTCGTAGGCGATCAGTTTCCCCGACAATTCAAATCCACATCATCAATTGTCAACCCTTTCTGAATTCATTTGTTATTTTTCATTCATTTACTGATTGTTTTGAGAGCTAAATGACCGTCATATTGAAAAGAAATACAAAATGAACTCCGAAAAGGTTGAACCTTGGCATGGTATCGTCATTTCACCCACATGGGATGTGCAAAAAAGTAGAGAGTCTCACGGCAAAAACTGGATGCACTTCCTGTACAAAATGGACAATCTCTTTCGAGGTATCAGGGTTTGGGACGAAAACTCGTATGTTACAAAGCCATTGCATTTTTTTGAACTTGTTTGAACTCCAGACTTTTTGTGTGTTCAAAATGCACCATTCGAATCCACATCATCAATTATCAACCTTTTCTGAATTCATTCGGTATTTTTCATTCATTTACTGATTTGTTTTGAGAGAGCAAAATGACAGTGAAATTGAAAAGCACTACAAAATGAACTCTGAAAAGGTTGAAACTTGGCATGGTATCTTCATTTCACCCACATGGCATGTGCAAAAAATTAGGGAGTGTCAGGGCAAAAACTGGATGGACTTCGTGTACAAAATGGACAATCTCTTTCGAGGTATCAGGGTTTCGGACGAAAACTCATAGGTTACAAAGGCATTGCATTTTTTTGAACTTGTTTGAACTCCAGACTTTTTGTGTGTTCAAAATGCACCATTCAAATCCACATCATGAATTATCAACCCTTTTTGAATTCACTTGGTATTTTTCATTCATTTACTGATTTGTTTTGAGAGAGCAAAATGAGCGTGAAATTGAAAAGCCCTACAAAATGAACTCTGAAAAGGTTGAAACTTGGCATGGTATCATCATTTCACCCACATGGCATGTGCAAAAAAGTAGAGAGTGTCACGGCAAAAACTGGATGGACTTAGTGTACAAAATGGACAATCTCTTTCAAGGTATCAGGGTTTCGGACGAAAACTCATATGTTACAAAGGCATTGCATTTTTTTAAACTTATTTGAACTCCAGAATTTTTGCGTGTTCACAATGCACCATTCAAATACACATCACCAATTGTCAACCCTTTCTGAATTCATTTGTTATTTTTCATTCATTTACTGATTTGTTTTGAGAGCTAAATGAACGTGAAATTGAAAAGCACTACAAAATGAACTCTGAAAAGGTTAAAACTTGGCATGGTATCGTTATTTCACCCACATGACATGTGCAAAAAAGTAGAGAGTGTCACGGCAAAAACTGGATGCACTTCGTGTACAAAATGGACAATCTCTTTCATGGTATCAGGGTTTCGGACGAAAACTCATATGTTACAAAGGCATTGCATTTTTTTGAACTTGTTTGAACTCGAGACTTTTTGTGTGTTCAAAATGCACCATTCAAATCCACATCATCAGTTATCAACCCTTTCTGAATTCACTTGGTATTTTTCATTCATTTACTGATTTGTTTTGAGAGAGCAAAATGACCGTGAAAAAGCACTACAAAATGAACTCTGAAAAGGTTGAAACTTGGCATGGTATCATCATTTCACCCACATGGCATGTGCAAAAAAGTAGAGAGTGTCACGGCAAAAACTGGATGGACTTCATGTACAAAATGGACAATCTCTTTCGAGGTATCAGGGTTTCGGACGAAAACTCATACGTTACAAAGGCATTGCATTTTTTGAACTTGTTTGAACTCCAGACTTTTTGTGTGTTCAAAATGCACCATTCAAATCAACATCATCAATTATCAACCCTTTCTGAATTCATTCGGTATTTTTCAATCATTTACTGATTTGTTTTGAGAGAGCAAAATGACTGTGAAATTGAAAAGCACTACAAAATGAACTCTGAAAAGGTTGAAACTTGGCATGGTATCGTCATTTCACCCACATGGCATGTGCAAAAAAGTAGAGAGTGTGGCGGAAAAAACTGGATGGACTTCGTGTACAAAATGGACAATCTCTTATGAGGTATCAAGGTTTCGGACGAAAACTCATATGTTACAAAGGCATTGCTTTTTTTAACTTATTTGAACTCCACACTTTTTGTGTGTTCAAAATGCACCATTCAAACCCACATCATCAATTATCAACCCTTTCTGAATACATTCGGTATTTTTCATTCATTTACTTAAATATTTTAGAGCTAAATGACCGGTAAATTGAAAAGCACTACAAAATGAAATCTGAAAAGGTTGAAACATGGAATGGTATTATCATTTCACCCACATGGCATGTGGAAAAAAAGTAGAGATGGTCACGGCAAAAACTGGATGCACTTTCTGTACAAAATGGACAATCTCTTTCGAGGTATCAGGGTTTCGGACGAAAACTCATATGTTACAAAGGCATTGCATTTTTTTGAACTTGTTTGAACTCCAGACTTTTTGTGTGTTCAAAATGCACCATTCAAACCCACATCATCAATTATCAACCCTTTCTGAATTCATTTGGTATTTTTCATTCATTTACTGATTTGTTTTGAGAGAGCAAAATGACCATGAAATTGAAAAGCACTACAAAATGAACTCTGAAAAGGTTGAAACTTGGCATGGTATCATCATTTCGCCCACATGGCATGTGCAAAAAAGTAGAGAGTGTCACGGCAAAAACTGGATGGACTTTGTGTACAAAATGGACAATCTCTTTCGAGGTATCAGGGTTTCGGATGAAAACTCATATGTTACAAAGGCATTGCATTTTTTTGAACTTATTTGAACTCTAGACTTTTTGTGTGTTCAATATGCATACAAATCCACATCATCAATTATCAACCCTTTCTGAATTCGTTTGTTATTTTTCATTCATTTACTTAAATATTTTAGAGCTAAATGACCGTGAAATTGAAAAGCACGACAAAATGAAATATGAAAAGGTTTAAACTTGGCATGGTATCATCGTTTCACCCACATGGCATGTGCAAAAAAGTAGAGAGGGTCATGGCAAAAACTGGATGCACTTCGTGTACAAAATGGACAATCTCTTTCGAGGTATCAGGGTTTCGGACGAAAACTCATATGTTACAACAAGGCATTTCATTTTTGAACTTATTTGAACTCCAGACTTTTTGTGTGTTCAAAATGCATCATTCAAATCCACATCATCAATGTTAGATAGATAAATTTTAGATATAGAAATGTTAGTTAGATATAAAAAGAAATACCATATAAAAAATTTATTAGCGGGCTACCCAATGGGCCTGCAAGGCCTTGGGCCTGAATTTGTCTACCATTCAAATCGACATCTTCAATGTTAGATAGATAAATTTTAGATATAGAAATGTTAGTTAGATATAAAATGAAATATAAAAAAAAAATTGCGCGCTACCCAATGGGCTTGCAAGCCCTGCAGCACGGCAAAGTTAGGCCCAGAAGCTTGCATTAGAGAGGAGCTCGAAGGAGCAGCCACGGGGGGTTTAGAAACCAGTGCGACTGCCCTTCCGTCGGCGAGGTGGGACTAAACTTGCCGCACAACACCTCTGCCAGCGCACCCCTTTAGTACCGGTTCGTGTCTCCAACCGGTACTAAAGGCCTCCCTTTAGTACCGGTTGGAGCCACCAACCGAGACTAAACTCTAAAGTTACCGCCGCTTCGCCTGGCCAAAATTGGCCTTTAGCAACGGTTGGAGACTCCAACTGGTACTAAAGGCGTCTCCTATATAAACAACACTGGCCAAAAATTCAGTTTCTACTCCCTCAATCGCTCGCTCCTCTCGACGCGTCGCCACCGCCCCGCACACGCGCCATCCACCGCACCCGTCGCCGCCCCCTGCTCGTCCCGCGCCATCGTCGTCGCCGTCCACGTCGCCGTCGCCATCGCCACCCCTGTCGCCGTTGCCCCCAGCCCCGTCGTCGCCCCCATCGTCGTCGCCGCTCCGTCGATCGTCATCGCTGCCGCCGCCGATCGTCGCTGTGCTGTGAGCCCTATGCCGCCCCCTCGTACACACACCCATTATAATTAGATTTTAGTTTCTTTTTTATACTTTTAGATATACAAATGTTAGATGAATTTTAAAAATGTTACTTAGTTATATAAATGTTAGATGAATTTTCAGTTTTTATAGTTTTTTATAGTTATTCGTAGTTTTAGTGATAGAATGTAGTTATTTAGAAAGAACTAGTTATTTAGTAAGAACTAGTTTATTTTTAGTAAGAACTAGTTTATTTTTAGTAGGAACTAGTTCATTTTTATTTATATTAAGTGCTTATTAGTTGAACTAGTTAGTTGAATTAATAAAGAACTAGTTGAATTAATAGAACTAGTTTATTCTTTTAGTTCAAGCAATATTCTCGCATCGACGTCGACGATGCTTATCCCGCATCCTCGTCGTCGAGTCAGCGGAGGCCTGCTTGATCAGAGGGGTCATGTTCGGCACTGGGCTCCGCCGGGCTGGTACTGGGAGGCGCTTCCTTCCGGGGGGCGCAGCTTGGTGAGGAGCCAGCCCGTTGTTGACCCGAACTTCTCTGGTGGCGGGCGCGTGGGCCAGTGACGGTGTGGAGGCTTGAGGACCCCGCGGAGGTTGTATGTCACCGTGTTAGCAAGGAGGACGAGCAGGTCCGTAGCTACATGGTTGCGTTGGAGGGCAGGTTTGACAATACCTAGCAGGTTCTTCAGGGATCTCACTTGAGCTATGATCCTCTGATGGTTCCTTCTCTTTGGGTGTGCACCGCCCGCGCCGATACCCGGCGTTCGCTAGGGTTTTAGCTGTATTAATTAGTGATGTTATATGTCTGATACTATTTGAGATGTATTAGTGATAATATTTCGATGATGTACGGATGCAAGAGATAATTTCATTATTTTGCCTATTAGTGGTTTTAGCTGTATTAATTAATTGAACTAGTTGATTGAAATAATTGAACTAGTAAGTGTTTATCAACCTATGTTTCACCTATGAACATAGGAAATGTCCTCTGACGATGAAAACGATTTCGTTATGTGCGAACACTACGAAGACCAGCGCGGTCTATGCAACAGAAATTTCCTAGTTGATGATAGGCGCTTCAGCATCAAGCTTGATGAGACCTTCGACGTGGATACAGTAAGTCACAGGGACAAGTATTTTTTCGTAATTTTAAATTTTCACTATTTGCTTCAACTTATAATTTTAAATTTTCACTATTCTACTAGCGTATCCCCTGCCATGCAAGAATTTTTCTCTTGGATAAGATAGGTTTCAGTCCTAACAAAACTATGGAGGTAAAGAGAGTTTATTTGAAGACCAAGCATGGTTATACCTTCGACGTCAAATTATACAATGCAGACACGTACACCTATTTTGAATGCAAAACTTGGCAAGCACTATGCAAGGCTTATGCATTTGAGCATGATATGCTTATCACCTTTGATATTCGTCCAGAATATGATATTGAAGATAATAGAGACATTTGGGTCGATGTGCAGACGTCTCCAGTTCTACCATTATGTGTGTTTCTCAACCATATTTATGTCTTCGATATTGTATTCATAAATAGCTGACAACTAAGTTATATTGACAGTTTATTTCCATTCAAGCAAATATGTACAACGCTTGGTAGACAGGACCGTCCACTATCCCGGGGCTGAACTAAACTGCGAGGCGATAAGTCATTATGTTCAATGGCTTGAAGATCTTGATGCTGTCAAGAGAAATTATTTTACTGAATTTGAAAATCTTAGTACTCAAAACGTGCGACCAATGGTGCTCGTATTGAACTACGATCACATCTATTTACGCAAGATGATAATATTTTTACTATTTGTCCTCGGTGCATCTTTTGCATACATTATTTTTCAAGCTAAACGTCATTGCTAAGTATGTTACTATATGATGTTCTTTAACAAGGACTCCCGATGACTGTTGTGCCTCAGTGGATCGGTAATAAAGGTCGCATGTCCATTGTTAGCTTACGGCCAAGACATCCTACATTCCACATGAGTGCATTCAGGATTTCTGTCACGGAACAATGCTTAATAGTGAAAGACTGGATCAAAATTGTGAACGATCGCAGAGAAGTACTAGGGGGCAGCAATCAGAAGCGCATCCCACGATTAGGAGATAGGTTCATCTGCATGCTCCAATATGATGAATCAGGAGAACTACACATGTTCTATGCTATTTTACCTGAGAGAGATCAGTAGGAGTGATTATATAGCTAGTTCGTGCTCGTAGTCATTGCATCTCCTGTCCGTGTTCTTCGTCCTGAACTTAGTCTCAAAGTGATTTCCTTTGGGGTCTTATGAACGCTTAATTATAATCTCATGACAATGTTGAACTCGATGATATCTTTGCTTCTGGTACAAGTGAATGTTTTTTCTTTAAGCTAGAGTTGGTGTTGATTAGATAGCGGTAATGACTATGATGATTAAAATTAGTAGTAATAACTACTATGATGATCATTAGCTAGCTATATAGTACTGTTGTTGATGATGATATGATGAAGGAGTTTTTATATTAATATGATGATGATGATGATGAGTTATTATATCATTTATGAAAGAAACCGCATATTATAATGAGTTGTTAAATCACTAGGAGTATCGTGGATTAGCTACTTTGAAGTGGATATGGATCATCCTAAGTGATCAAGTATATTACTTGATCACTTAGGACGATCCATATCCACTTCAAACTAGCTAATCCGCAGTACTTTCACATAGTGATTTAACAACTCATTATAATGTAAAAACAATCTCTAAATTAAATTGATAACACAAAATTAAAGGAAAAATCAAAAAACCAAAACCACCTAAAGCATTTAGTACCGATTGGTGTTACCAACCGGTACTAAAGGTATCCCCACCCCCGGCGCTGGCTCGTGCCACGTGATGGACCTTTAGTGGCGGTTCGTGTTGAACCGATACTAAAGGGGGGGATCTTTAGTCCCCACCCTTTAGTGCCGGTTATAGAACCGGCACTAAAGGCCCCTATGAACCGGTGGTAAAGCCCGGTTCTACACTAGTGGTATGACTACGAGCTTTTAACATATTGATCTTTGCTAAGTTACTTTTCTGTTGCTACTGTTACAATCACTATAAAACTGCTACTGTTATTTTTACCACCGTTACTGTTACTTCCATATTACTTTGCTACTAAAAACCTTTGCTTCAAATACTAAGTCTTTCAGGTGTGGTTGAATTGACAACTCAGTTGCTAATGCTCACGAACATTCTTCGGCTCCCCAAGTGTCGAATCAATAAATTTGGGTTGAATACTCTAACCTCGAAAACTGTTGCGATCCCTATACTTGTGGGTTATCAGTGGGCCACATGACACCAGGGCGCGCCTCACACCTGAGGTGTGCCCTGGTGGCATGTGTCCACCTGGTGCAGCTTCTAGCCCTCTCCCAAAGCTTCCTATGTTCCTTGTCTTCCAAGAATGCTGCCACGAAAGTTTCATTCCATTTGGACTTCGTTTGTCATGGATTTTTTGTAAAACAAAAAAAGGGAAGAAAAAACTGGAACTTTCTCAGGCGACTAAGTTAATAGGTTAGTTACCAAAATGATTTAAACATGTATAAACACCCAAGATGATAACATGGAAACATGGAAGAATAAAAAATTATAGATACGTTGGAGATGTATCAATGGTCCTTTGGCTAATATCACATTATTATGCAATAGCAGGAACCATTGTAATATTTAGGTTTTTAACAATTTGGTCTTGCAAATGTGGGTCCTTCTGTTAGAGATTTCGACCAATTATTCTATCCATTTGGCAGATGGGGAAATGAAGTGTCCATGAACATCAATCAAGTCAAGAAACACATAAATATGTTAGGGAACGTAGTATTTCAAAATATTTCATATGATCCTGCAAGATCTATCTACTAGATGCATAGAAACGAGAGGGGAGAGTGTGACTACGTACCCTCGTAGACCGAAAGCGGAAGCGTCTAGTGACGCGGTTGATGTAGTCGAACGTCTTCGCGATCCAACCGATCCAAGCACCGAACGTACATCACCTCTGCGTTCAGCACACGTTCAACTCAATGACGTTCCACGAGCTCTTTATCCAGTTGAGCTTCACGGGAGAGTTTTGTCAGCACTGCAACGGTATGACCGAGGTGTGTTTCTGTGGAGGGGGGCACCGCACACGGCTAAAACGATGTTTCTTGTGTGTCTTTGGGTGCCCCCATGCCCTCGTATATAAAGGAGCAAGGGGGAGGTGCGGCCGGCCCAAGGGGCGCGCCATAGGAGTAGGATTCCTACTCCTATTAGGAATAGGAATCCCCTTTCCTATTCCTACTAGGAGTTGGAAAGGAAGGAGGAGAGGACAAGGAAGAAGAGGGGCGCCTCCCCCCTTTCCTAGTCCAACTAGGATTTCTAGGGGGAGCGTGCGGCCAACCCTATGGGCTACATCTCTCTATTCCCTCAAGGGCCCAATATCACTATTAGGGAAAAGCCTAGCAACAGCGCGGGTTCTAGGTATATTAGTATCGCGGGGACCCTAATAAGGCGCTATAGCTAACCCTTAGCAGCAGCGCGCGCGCGCCCGCGCTACTGCTATACAAGTGCAGCATTAGCGTGCTTCGTGCAACCTTGCTACTGCTAATAGCTCTAGCGCGCTTTGGTTGGACGCGCTACTGCTACTGTCACGCTGCTGCTAACTTTTCTCCACTCGCTACTGCTAATTTTAGTAGTTTTTGTTTTTTTATGTATATTTGTTTTGTATTTGAACATGCTTTATATAAGAATCTTTAGCAGATACAAATGTCATCATGATACACACACAAATGGCTGCGAGACCACAAATGTAATCATAGCATATACATACAAATAGTCTCATCATAATCATCATCCAACACAAAGTGGTATCTCGTCATCATCTCGAAAATAGCGATACATGCAAGTCTCGAATACTTGCAACTACAACGTCATCCATCTAAACAATGGTATACGCGAGAAGAGCTATCACTATGAGTGAGAGAGGAACTATGTAGTATATGAGGCGGCGGTTACGAGTCCTCTCTCGCGCCAGCGTGAACCTCAAGTAACTAGCCTCTCCTTCTTGTCTGCTTTTGAAGCCTTTATAGCTGGCGCCCGAGACCCCCATTCACTTGCGCCTGACACTCAGGCCACTCGTTGTACAGCCCCAGAACCTTCCCTTTGTACACAACATAGCACTTCCATCTCGCCATCAAGAAACTAGGTACCTGTTAGAGATGCATCTTCATCAAGAGGATGTACAATCATATGCAACAAAATATAGTAGAGCAACACGAAAAAGAAAGCGTTAGCAACTAGATGCAACATACAGTACGCAAACTAAATAACTAGAGGTACGGAGGTCATCGTACACAAACTAACAAAGTAGCGTTATGCAAGTTCGTCAGGGACCGTGCACATCACAAAGTTTCATCGGAAAGTATACAAGTTCAACCGGCACATATCATCAACATCATCGGCATCGTAAATCAATAGAAGTTCCATCTTTCCATATCATCGAGGATGGACCCTAGCTTCTTGAACAACATGAGGTCTAGACGTTGCATGCCTATGCGAGTTCGGATGTCAGCTCGCAATATAGGGCCGTGGTGGAACATCCCCTTCTCATCGACGAATTCTTTCATGATGATCGTCGCAATGTCCCTTTGGATGCGAAAGAAGTCATTTGTAAGTTTATAATCTGCTTCTCCATGAGATTCTAGCCACTTGTGGATATGATCATCATTTATGCTTGTCATGCGAAGCTTTTGGTGATCTGTGCTGAACTCAATCATGAGATGGACGATGTAGAATCCATCCTTCTTGCTTGGTTTTGGGACATGGATGCAGCAGAAGTTAGTTTTATGCGCGAAATCCATCTTCTTGTTCCTTTGTATCCTGATCTGCATGTGGCCACCTCTAATGCCGAAGCCTTGGAGAGCATCATCTAGAATATTCATTATGTGGGTTTAGTCCTTTTTATCGTAGCCTTTGGAAGGGTCGAAATACACGGCGTGGGAGACTCACGGGTAAAGAACGATAAGTACGTCGCACCCGTTGCTGCGGGGAAAGGGCACACCTCAAATTATTCTCCATATGAGCGAGAAGGAATGATTGAATGTACGCAAGGGTTGTCCAGAAGTGACTTACTTTGGATGATAAGGAAGGAGGATAATTTCCTGGTCCTTATTCTTTACCATGAAGTTTTGGAGGTAGTCCCTAGCAGTTTCACGCTCAAAGTCGCCGAGACTCAAGAAAGACTCGTGCATGTAGTACGGATCCGCCATACAGATTTGCGATACTTCTTCTCTCTTCATGATGGAGCTCATACGTAGCGCAAAAAGGCGGACGATTGTAAAATCGAGCCGCCTTGTCAGAAACATCTCAAAGATATGGTCAAACCACAAGAAGAACACCTCCGCGGGCCGTGTGTCGACGTAGCACTTCCCCTCAGGCACAGGAGCCGCGTATGTCGGATATCCTCGATGCTTCGAGGCTAGTAGACTTTTCTCAGTCGACTGCACATTGTCGTGCAGTCTCCTGCGATGCCCTGATAGTGCCTCCAGCGGTTTCGGCGGTAGCATCGGCTCGCCCGTGAGATGGAACATGGCCGCACCTTTCACAGGTACATGCTCTAAAGAATCCATCGTCTGGCTACTATGTGCTCTAGCTTGTCTGGAGGCAGCTATCTTCCCCGATCTCTTCCTCTCCTTTTTCTTGGGCACACCTTCCAGACCGTTCCTTAACCCCTGGCCTAGTGTTCCCGGGCTAAGCACTATACGACACCCGACTGGTTGAGCTTGTGTTGAGGCGGCATCTTTAGGCTTGTCCTGTGAGGATTTCATGTAAGGCAGTCCCGCATTATGCTTATCTAAAGCTTAAAATGCCTGGACCACGTGGCGTCATCACAGTCAATGGAAATATGGAGCGCCCTCTCTGTACGGAGGAGGACACTGCGGCCTTAGCAGGCGAAGTCCAAAACGGCCTATTCAAGCCGGATAAGCTATCGGCGGCGGACATAGCTAAACGTGTCTGGCATACGCCTCTCTGCGGTAGCTCAGATGAACCTGAGCTTGCCTCGGGTACATAATTATGCCCTAAAAATCCCTTGGGTGACGTTGGGGGCACATTGCATACATATAGTCCATAGTTTGGCTCGACCCTATTCGGACTCTAAAATTATCTTTTAAGGTTCACTAAACGAACCAGTCTTGTTTATGGCCACACTTGATCTCTTTTTCTTTTCCATGTTTCTTTTTCTTTTTACAGATGGCATCACACTCCCCCCCCCCTTCAAGG
This sequence comes from Secale cereale, assembly GCA_902687465.1. NCBI lineage: Eukaryota > Viridiplantae > Streptophyta > Magnoliopsida > Poales > Poaceae > Secale > Secale cereale. The sequence continues at coordinate 898,102,518 of LR738715.1, forward strand.
ACGCATTACAGAGGAGGAAACAATGCAGACGTGTAGTAGGGACCCGCGCTAAGTTTTCTATTTAGATTAAGACCTTGTGTAAACTTTTTTTCTCTTCCTTGTCTTATACCTTTCTAGCATGTAAAATGTCCAAGAAATTCATCGGCATTATCTGTAAGCTTACGGCTCACCGTACTATAAAGGGATATTAATAGAGTAGCTTGATCCACATTATGTTTGGAGTTTTATTCACACACCATAAATGTCCTCTCCCAACGTCAGATTGCCACATGTGCCTTGTTAACAAGGTCTATTACCAGGGGCTATATTCAGCCCGGTAAATGTCGAAAAGTCGAAACACCTATAAGGAGTGTTCGGCATCCTGGACATTTGCCTTATATCCATCAATTCTGAATCAAGTCTTGAGTCAATAGTTGGGTTGCCCGGCTCCTATGCTTACCCCTACGTTCCCGATTGTTCGACTAGAGTGTAACGGGAGAACTACTGCGATTGTACTTCTGGCTCGTCATTGCAAGTACCTCAGTAGAGAAAGCCGAAAATTGACTGTCATGATAGGTGAGAACCAGGTCCGCAATCCGGTGACTTAGTTTTATACTATGTTTGATAGAGATCCACCCCGTGTTATACGAAGGGTTGGTTTTTTTGCCCAGCCTGGTGCAATTAGATACCTTAATGAGGGAATTTCATATCTGCACTTGGGGCTAGTACCTAGCCCCACTTGTCAAATTCCTATGGCTAAGTGAAAGCAATAACGCCGCATAGTCTAATTGCCTTGTTCGCTCCACATACACCTCCTACACGGACCAAGACGTTGGATAAAGAGTGTATAGGCATATGACCGAACACCCCCGTACTATGTACATGGGGGCTGAAGCCGACGACTTGAAACTTTCATATTTATATAAACAACAACACAGGAGATAAAAGTTGCTCATAATATAATAGCGCAAAAGTTATATACATCCGTTCTTAAGCTTAAATCTTTACAACCGGATACAATTACTCAAAGATAACATCCTTTGAGCACTAGCCTTCTACAAGGTGGGCGCCTTCTAGGACGTCCTCGAAGTATTTCTCGGGATTGCGGTGCTCCTTGCCCGCGGGCGGGCTAGCAGTAGCTATATCATGCGCCCTCATCTTCGCCCAGTGCACCTTTACACGAGAGAAGCCCTTCCTAGCCCCTTCTATGCAGGCCGAACGCTTTGATGCTACAACCCACGGACTCACATCGACGAGCCGCTTCACCAATCCGAACTAGCTACTTGGGATTGGATCAGCGGGCCATAGCTGGACTATCAAGTCCTTAATGGCCGAACCCGCCTTATTGTGCAGCTCGACCAGCTGCTTCATCTGGTCGTTGAGGGGCACCGGATGTTTTGGCGCATAGAACTGTGACCAAAACAACTTCTCCATGTCGTTCCCCTCCTTGGCTCGGAAGTATTGGGTGGCGTCAGCACTGCACCTCGAAAGATCAGCAAACACGCCTGGAGAACTCCATAACCATGTCAGCCGAAGATACTCCTGCCCTCCGAAGATGCTCTGTAAGAGAATGGTCTTACCATATGCTATCTGTCGTGCCTACTTGATTTCTTCACAGGCGTTGCGCGCCTCGCCTCGCGCATCCTGAGCGGCCTTAACTGCCGCAATAAGCTCAGATGCTTGTTCCGAAGTCTTCTCTTCCAATGCCTCACATTTGAGAATGGAATCTTTGAGCCGAACCTTGACTTCGGACACCCGATCCTGGTGCTTCTCGCACTCGGCCTTTTCGGCCTCTAGTTCGGCAACCGCCTTATCAGCGATTGCCTTGCTCGCTTGGGCCTCCTCCTTGGACATCGCGAGCTCGCCCTTAAGGGCCTCGAGCTCCATGGTGCCAACTATGTAACACATAATATCATAAAAGAGTTTATACTCATACTCAATTTATGATCTTAGTCTTCTTGACATCTTAAATTTTTTAAATCCGCATACCTTGCGTTTCATCTAAACGCTGGTTGACGCGTTCGAGGTCCACGTTGGCCAGAAAGAGCTTCCGATTTAGTTCGGAAAACTCTGCATCTCGTGCAGTTGCCGTAACTAGAGAAGCATGTTCACATAACAGAAAAATAAACAGTTCAGCTCTATAAGCATGCTATAATATGGATACTTTGTCCGATTCTGTTCAGAATCACACAAAGCATCAAGGTCTACTGGCTATATATGTGCATATAAAACAAATAAAAGTTCCATAAATAACATTACATTGCTTACCTCAAAGCCTGTTAGCAGGCTGTTGAAGGCTTCATTGAGTCCGCCTTTGACAGACTGAATCTTCTTCATCACCGCACCCATTACGGTGTGGTGCTCCTCCATGATGGAAGCACTCTGTAGTGCTCCCTCCAGAGGGTCCGGCGCCTCCGGATTGACCCCGGGCGCCGTCGTATCCTCCCCGACCTTGGGGAACTGGTCTTCGGACTCTGGAGCTGCACTAGGCTCGGGATTGTTTGTCCCCCCGTCTTAGGTCTTCATGGGGATTGTTTCCCCATGGTCAGCGGCAGACTAGGTGTTACCCTCGGTCGCTCTATCACTTACCCCGCCCCAATCTCCTTGAGTGGAAGACGCACGCTGGGAGGACACTTCGGCGTCCCGCAGCACACGGGCGATGGAGCTCGGACCGGCGGGTCACTCTCCGTCTCTCTAGACGTCAAAGAGTTCCCCTCCGATAAGGAGGCGTCAGGGTGTGCTCGGGGAGGGTTGTAGGTTAGCAGGTGACAAATACTTAAAGGGCATTAGTATGCTGAATGAACAAAGTGCACCAATTGACATATCCGAACAAACTTACATTTCGGTCAGGGGCTTCTCCTTGGGCTTCACCACAAAACTATGTTCGGACGATGAGTCCGAACTAGCGGGGAGGTTTAGCTTCCTCCGGGGTGCGGCTGTGCCCGCGTCAGCGGCATCCCCCCTCTTTGTCCCCCTGCCTTGCGCAGGGGGCTCCTCTTCTTCCTCTTCTTCTTCGTCATCCTCCTCCTCTTCGGAGGAGAGGATGTTGATCTTCTCAGACTTCTCGTCCGTGGGGCGGGGGCCATCTTCGGCCTCCTTGCCCTTCTTCTTGGGCATCTTGACCGGCGCCTTGTATAGCGTCGGGACCAGCATCGCCTTCAGTCGAGGCGATTCTGGGTCTTCAAGCAAAGGCGTCGGACACTTCATCCGGATTGCCTTCATCGTCCACCCATGTATATCACGCAAAAACACCAATTCCTATTATCGTTAAATAAGAAAGGGGATATATGTTCGGCGGAGTTTTCTGTTACCTCTGGGTCGGAGAACACGGTACTATATCCCGCGTCCTCGGTTTCGTTCGGCCACTCCTTCTTGCTCTTGAAGAGATGCTTCCAGATCTCTTTGTGCGTAAAGACAAAGAGATGCTTCAGAGGCCGATCTCCTGCCGGATGGAACTCCCACAGGGAGGAGTCCCGGCTTTGGCAAGGAAGGACAAGCCGGGCTAGCATTACCTGGACCACGGTCGAGAGCTGATAGCCCTTGGAAATCACGCCGGACACACGGCTCGGGATTGTCGTCACCTCAACTTGTGACCCCAGTTCAGACTCTTCTCAGTCCAGGAGGTCAACCTCTCCGGGGTTCCAGATCTGAAAGCAGGTTCTGCCGCCCATTTAGCGTCGCGGGGTTCAGTGATATAAAACCACTCCTACTGCCAGACCTTGTTTGTCTCTACGAATGACCCTTTTTGGCCAAGTCGCATTCAGGAGCTTGCTTATCATAGAGCCCCCGCACTCCATGTGTTGCCCGCCCACCACCTTTGGCTTCATGTTGAAGGTTTTAAGCCATAGGCGGAAGTGTGGATGGATGTAGAGGAAAGCTTCACACACCACTATAAAAGCGCAGATGTGAAGGATTGAGTTCGGAACTAGATCATGGAAATCTAGCCCGTTGAAAATTAGCAAACCCCGAAGAAAGGGGTGGAGCGGGAATCCTAGCCCCCTAATAATGTGCCAAAGGAACACGACTCTCTCACCTGCCTCTGGGATAGGAATCACCCGGCCCTCGGCGGGGACTCGGTGCGCGATATCGGCAGCGAGATAGGCCGCGCTCCGAAGATGCTCCCCGGTTTTCTCAGTGCCCGTGGAGGCCTCCCACTTGCCCCTGGAACCGGATCCAGCCATTGCTGGTTCGGGAAGTAGTGGTTGAGGAACGAACAGAAATGGGCGCAAGAGATGAGGAGGATGGGGCTAGGGAGATTGGAGAGCTCGAGCTTGAGGAAAGCGTGGGGCTGATGAAAGGGATTGATATCCTTTTCTAACGCTGTGAATACAGAACATCCCCCCACTTTAGCCATGAATCTCACCGGTTCCCAAAGCGGTCGTGCGTAATGCGCGGTTTAGATGATCACGTCACGTTGATAAGGATCCCACAATAAGTGGGCATGATATCTATTCTAATGAGATGTGTGAATGAGGTTGTATCTCGAAATGAGAAACAAGGACCAAGTAAAACGGTTCGATATGTTAATCGGATGGACGCGACGTTTCACCAAAAGGTTGTCAGTAAAGACACTATATTCGTTTTCTTTCAAGACCTTGCCTTTGAGGCTAAGGGTTGTACTGACCATACAGAGCCAAACACAATACACCTTTTCGCAGAAGATATATTCGAAAGAAAGAACCCGCTTGCAATGTCGAAGACAATACGGAAGCCAAACTCATCGTCATCGAAGACAGGTTCAGGGGCTACTGAGGGAGTCCTGGATTGAGGGGTCCTCATGTGATTGGATAACTCATGGTGGGCCGGACTGGTGGGCCGTGAAGATCATTGTTGAAGATAGTCTCTTGTATCCGGATAGGACTACTGTATTCGTATAATTGCAAGTTTTAGGTTCAGTTGTAATATTTCCTTCCTCTGCAAGATGGTTATGTACAAACCCTAGGCCCCTCCGGTGCATATATAAACTGGACGGTTTAGTCCTTAGAGGCAAATAGACAATCACAAAATCCTCATAGGCTAGACTCTAGGGTTTAGCTGTTACGATCTTGAGGTAGATCAACTCTTGTAATCATATTCATCCATATTAATATAGCAGGAAGTAGGGTATTACCTCGATCGAGAGGACCTAAACCTGGGTAAACATCATGTCCCCAGCCTCCTGTTACCATCAATCCCCAGACACATAGTTCGGGACCCCCTACTCGAGATTCACCGGTTTTGACAGTGACAATATGTTTCTCAGTCGACGCATCCAGCCTCTCCAGGCCCGCGACTATCCGATGTGAATGTACTTGGGTACTGGTGACACCGCTTAGGTCCACCCGAAGGAGGTCACCGAGGAGACGGTGGCACAGTGGCTGACGAGCATCACTAGAAACAAAGATAACCCCAGGGGATCGAGAAGAGTTGCTTCATTCAATGCTGACAGTGAGCCGGACAAGGTCTGGTCTTTGTTACCGAGTGGTCTTCCATTCCGATTTGAAAACTGTTCTAGAATCTGCAAGATGTTTATCTGGCTCCTTGCTCTGCAGATTTATACTGAGATGTATTCGGTCCCGAACGAGGAGCAAGTCCAGGAGGGAATGGAGAGCGCAGACGAGAGAGACAACTACCAGTCCCCCGACGATCATGAAGACGATAGTGATGACTCGGACGATAGTGAGGAAGTCGACTCACCACCTCGCTCAGAAAGGCGATCCAAACAGTCTCATGACCCTGCAAGCAGTCGTGGCAAGATGGCTCCTTCAAGCGCACCAGTGCAGAAGCGCGCTCGGACTTCGACTCTGGATCCGTCTGAGAAGGCCGCCAAGCAGCCCAAGATTACCACCTCAAAGCCTCGGAAGGCCTTGCCCAAGATCAAGGTGGACGTTCCTTTCACTTATGCGTAAGTTTTTTGCTTTACCTCTTTGTTTTTGTTTCGCTCGGAAGCTTCTATGTCTGTTGTCGACTAATTTTCTTGTCTGACCGAGAGAATTTTGCAAATTTTAGTGCTGCTACTTCTGGGACCACCATGGACATTTATAAGGACCAAGACAATGATGAAACCGAAGACATGGCCACTTCTAAAGCAGGTATGATCCCCAGCCTTGCCTTCACTTTGATGTCACATCCCTAGTCAGTGCTTGCATTAGGACTAGCTAGAGTGTGCATCATGTTTAACTTTTCCAGAAACTTGAAATGGGGATGACAGAAACCCCAGCACCCCTGTTCTTTCAACTAGGGTTTAATAAAATCTTTTCCAATGTACCCCAAATGCCCTTCAAAAATGTTCCTCATCTTTGCCTTGGTCTTAAACCTCTAACAAAAATGGTGCACAATTTTCTAGGACATCCTAAGGTCACTAGATTAAATCATATTGTATTTGCATTTGGGCATTTAAATGCTATAAAATATTTTAAATGCCCAAATAATCATAAACTAAAATGTTCCATGTTGTTTATATTATATACAGTAGACATGGTCAGTTTCATGATTTATAAAAATGTTCTAGCATTTTTATTAATTCAACACAGTTGCAAAAGAAAAGAAAACAGAAAATAATTAGAGAGAGAGAGAGAGAGAAAGGCCAGAGGCCACTTACCTGGCCGGTCCACCTGGCGGCCCAGCACTGTGCTGGCCCAAGCCAGCCAGCTGCTTCGTCCCGCCACGCAGGCAGGTGACGCTGGCGCACGGCCGTGCGCCACCACGGCAGCTGCTTGCCGCCTGGCCATCGCTTCGCCGACCCAGGACATCTAGACGACCTCCACGTCGTCGCCCAGACCGCCACGACACCGCACTCTCCCGCCTGTCCCTCTCCCTCGCCCTCTCCTCGCCATGGCCGATGCGCCCGCGAGCTCACAGCCGTCATAACCGCAGCCAGCGTCGCCCCACCGTCGCCTCGTCGTGTCAGGGAGCACTGCCGTCGTCCGCTACTTCGAATAGGCCAAGCCCCGAGCGCTCGCATGCTCTGCTCCGCCACCGTCGCCGTCGTCTTCAACCTTCAGCCGCCGGAGATCCTCTTCGCCGCACCAGCCACTCCAGGCCGTCCCCGAGCTCGCCGACCAGCTCGTCGTCTCTGCTGTGAGCCCCTGACCGTTCATGTGCTCCCAGTTCGCCCTGCCGTGCACTACAGCCACCGCAACAGGCTCGCCCGTCTGCGCCGCCGCGGATGCTCGTCGCCGACGTAGCTCCGGCCACCTAACGGCCAGACCTTCGTGCCCATCGTCTTCACTGCTTCGCATATATGTTGTAGGACCAACCCACGAGCCTCCACGAGCACTGCACCGCCGAGTTCGTCACCGTCCGAGCTCCGGCCGCCACCAACGTCATCGTCGGCGACGTTCCGGCCATCCCCAGGCCACGCCACGGTCACCACTCGATGCGGACGAGCATCCGCATCACACAGCCCCCCTCCGCCGTCGTTTTGGTCGCCGGAGAGCCAAACCCGACGCGCTCCGCCACGTCTGGCCTCGCCGGCGACTAGCCGCCGGCGGGTTTGACCCGCTGACCAGGGGGTTTGACCTCCCGCTGTGCCACTGACATGTGGGCCCAGCGTTGACTGTTTTAGTTTAGGATTAAGTTAGTGCTAAACTAATTCTATTAATTAGATGACCCACTGACATGTGGGCCCGACCCTGTTGATTAGTAGTTAGTTTAAACTAACATGTTTAGTTAACTCTGTTAGACTTACGTGTGGACCCCACATGTCATGTTTGACTGGTCTAGCCTGTTGATCTGCTGACGTCAGCGTGAGGTCATGCTGACGCAAAGTGTTTTCTTTGATTTAAATAAATCATAAATGATTTATTTATTTTCAGAAAATGCCCTTACTTCTAAAACTCATATAAATTCAACAGTAGCTCAGATGAAAAAGATCTATATATGAAAAATTATCAGAAAAATCCAATCTTTCCATTGGTACTAGTTTCATGCATGTTTGAGAAAGTTAACCTTGCTGTTCACATCAAAAAATCATAATGCACTTTAAATAATAATAGCTTGGGCATGGATTTGAATCTTTGATTCAAATAAGCTCAAACCTTTCTGTTTATAGTTGCATTAGCTCAAAACACATTCATCTTGCCATGTCACGAGCATGCATCATATTGTTGCATATTGTTGTGTATTGATTGTATTGCCGGTGTTCTCCGTGGTAGGTTCTGCTCCCGAGGATACATCTGCATATCCAACTGAAGAGCAGTACCCGACAACCAATCTATCAGGCAAGCAACTCATTGATTATTCCAATACAAGCCCATCTTCTCGCTCCTGCTCTCTTTTACTGCATTAAGGCAACAACGTGTGAACTGCTATTTGATGCGGTAGTTGAACCCCATACATTTGCATGACCTGTCATTGACACAGTAAATAGTTGAAACCCACTAGCATGTGTAGGAATTGATTGAGCCATGTGATGTGTTTCCTACCATGCTATTTATTTATGCTGCCTGCTATGCTTAGAGTTATGTCAAGTCTGGTTCATCTGGGTGATGGATCAGAGTGAATTGATCATGTCTGGTAAAGAGAGTAAAGTTTGGAATATGCTTGGTAAAGGTATCGATGAAAGGCCATGTAAGAGTACATGGTAGGTTGTTTCATTCGAACTGTCCATAGGATCTGAGATCTGTATGTGTGATTCAAGATCAGCTACTACCACGCACTGGGGTCCGGGTGCTCCAAGCTCTCTCGACTTACTAACTGCCCTTGTCCTCTGTCCAGGAGTTGCAACTAGTTTCTGGTGTTTGTAGTATACGGTGGTCGTGCGCAGCACTGACCCTCGGGGTGGGCTGTGATGCGGCAGGTACGTGGCACGGTGTATCGGTCGCCAGTTTGGTGACTCGGGAACCCTGTACACATCGTTTGGGGCCGTGAGTGACACCCCGGCCGGATCTCCCCACGGATGAAACACAAATAGGCGATAAACCTGGACTAGGGACTTGTGTGGTTAGTTAGGTCGTGGCAGACACCCTCGCTGGGCTTCCACTTCAAGGTTGCCGAGTACATGTCGAGTAAACAGCGATAAGTGGTGGAAGCGTGTGTGAACAAGTACACCCCTGCAGGGTTACCAATCTATTCGAATAGCCGTTGTTCGCGGTTAAGGACCACTTGGTTGCATATACAGTTCATAGACAAGTCAATGGTTACTCCTAAAAGTCTCAAGACAAGTGTGAGTGTCGTGGATGGCCCTTCCGTAGGATGACGGAAGAGGATCCATGGTGGTGTATTGTTGTGGTGAGTAGTTAACTCGTGTGCGTAGTCTCATCTTGCAATTTGCTGAGAGTTGTAGTATAGGTTAGCCAAGAGTCAAAGCTGGCTTGCTGCTATAAACTCCACTACCCTTGTTGATAATGATGCATGTATGATAGGTTCTGATGTAAGTCTTGCTAAGTAGCTTTGTACTCATGTTTGCTTAATAACTGTTGCAGAGGAGAACCCTGCCCCCTCTGATGGGTTCTACATAGACCTTGACATCGACGAGTAGCTTGCTACCTAGACAGAGATCTTGGATTGTGAAGGGCCTTGTAGATAGTCAGGCTACACCAAGCCTATTTTATTTCCAAGTTGTTTGTACTCAGACAAGTTAGCTTCCTCTTGTGCTTGTTTGCTTGTATGTCCTGAGTGTTGGGTCATGTGACCCCTACCTGTATGAATATGTTATGTATGGCTCTTCGAAGCCTCTTAAATAAAGTACTTTGAGTCATAGAGGTCTGTTGTGATGCAATGTTGTATTTGCACATATTGAGTATATTGTATGTATGTTATTGAAATGCTTGATATGTGTGGGATCCGACACCTAGTTGTTTACCCTTGGTAGCCTATCTTACAGGGAAATGCCTCCTAGTGCTTCAAGTGAGCCTTGGTAGCTTGCTACTGCTCTGGAAGACGTAGGCTGGCCGGCATGTGACCTTCTTCGTTCCTGTGTCTGTCCCTTAGGGGAAATGTCACGCGTTGTTCCTTTAAGTCCATGTAGCTTGCTATGATATGGGTTCATACGTTGATGACCGACACGTTCGTTGCTGGGTCATGGATGCCTATCTTTGTAATTTAGTGCCACTTTTGGTTTATAACTAGCCATGTCGGCCCGGGTTCTCTGTCATATGGATGCTAGCGACACTATCATATACGTGTGCCAAAATGCGCAAACGGTCCCGGACCAGGTAAGGTGGCACCCGTGGGGATACCGTGCGTGAGTCCGCAAAGTGATATGATGTGTTACATGCTAGATCGGTGTGACTTAGGATCGGGGTCCTGACATTTGTCCACTGAACTGTCGGTCGACTGAACTCTTTTGGTCGAGTCTCTTGTAGTGCCGCAAGATGTCATTGAAGTTTCAGATGACGACGAAGTTGTGCCCTAGAAGACCACGAGAAGAAGGGGCAGAAGTTCGAGCATGAGGGCACCTACTAGGAAGGTACCTTAGTAGACATCAACGGCGTAAGCAATGATCCAGCGGTCCGAAGATCCAATTTGGGCTTCTGTTTCATTTGCCAACCCTGCGTCGACTGATAATCCTTCCACGTCGACCGCCCAAGTCCTTGCTCCGTCCGTGAAACTTCATGCTTCAGATACTCACGCTGCTCCGACTGTTCTACCTACCTCGCTTTTCGTTACACACCATGTCCCAAAAGACCAAGTGAGTGCTGCTAAGGAGGCCATACGCTAGGAGGGCCTCATGATGGAACAAATGAAGGTGGTGCATGAAGCCAGCAAGGTTGTTATGACGCTAGCTCTACTCTTCAAACCAATGTCTAGGTCAGTAGCTTTCCGACTGATTTCCCTACTCGATCTTTGCTCTGCTAGGATATTGTGCATGGAAACTGCTGCTTTAATATTCCTAAGATGTCTGTGGATGGGCATTTTGGAACCTTTAATGTGCATCTATCATGAATCTATATCTTGCGGCCATCCACCCGCTGGGTGTTTAAATTTTTGCTGTATAATTCCTGAACTTGAGTCCACTAAGTCATGTCGAATGTTTCCTGCTTAGGAGAATCAGGTTCGCGGCTCAGCCCCCGAGTGACAGGGTTGCTCTTCACTCCGAGTGTTTTTTAGAAGCTTATGCAAATCAGGTTCGCGGCTAAGCCCCCGAGTGAGAGCGTTGCTCTTCACTCGGAGTGTTTCATAGAAACTTAGGTGAATCAGGCTCGCGACTAAGCCCCCGAGTGAGAGGGTTGTTCTTGACTTGGATTGTTTCTAGAAACTTAGGGGAATCAGGTTCGCGGCTAAGCCCCCGAGTGAGAGGGTTGCTCTTCCCTCGGAGTGTTTTTTAGAAACTTATGTGAATCAGGTTCGCAGCTAAGCCCTCGAGTGAGAGGGTTGCTCTTCACTAGAAGTGTTTTTTAGAAACTTAGGCGAATCAGGTTCGCGGCTAAGCCCCTGAGTGAGAGGGTTGCTCTTCACTCAAAGTGTTTTAGAAACTTGGTCGAATCAGGTTCGGGCTAAGCCCCCAAGTGAGGGGGTTGCTCTTCCCTCGAAGTGTTTTTAGAAACTTAGGCGAATCAGGATTGTGGCTAAACCCCCGAGTGAGAGGGTTACTCGTCACTCGGAGTGTTTTTTAAGAAACTTAAGGGAATGAGGTTCGCGGCAAAGCCTCCGAGTGAGAGGTTGCTCTTCACTCGGAGTGTTTCTTAGAAACTTAGGTGAATCAGGTTCGCGACTAAGCCCCCGAGTGAGAGGGTTGTTCTTGACTCGGATTGTTTTTAGAAATTTGGCGAATCTAGTTCGCGGCTAAGCCCCCGAGTGAGATGGTTGTTGTTCACTCTGAGTGTTTTTGAAACTTAGGCGAGTTACGGGGTTGCAGCTAAGCCTCGGAGTGAGAGGGTTGCTCTTCACTCGGAGTATTTTTGAAACTTAGGCGAGTACGATGTCGCAGCTAAGCCCCCGACTAAGAGGGTTGATCTCCACACAGCGTGTTTTTAGATACATAGGCGAATCAG